>RJVU01067793.1:7749246-7786426 GCA_003731715.1 Anabarilius grahami | reverse complement strand
CGGTAAGATTTGTAAAAAAACTAAACAAAAACAAAGGGGGGAGGTGTTTTGAAAAGTAAGCTATATATTAAGCTTGAGCATTGAAGTATTAGATAGATTAGATAGCTTTGATATTTGACCACTATTTATGATAATACTTGGTTACAATGACACAAATAATTCTTAATTTCTGCCAATTTATGCGAAACCATAATTTCTCAATGACTCGCAGAAAGACGATTCTCTGACGATCCATCAGTCAATATTGTGTGATCATAATTCTCACATTACGGTGACCGTAAACTTCTACGTTGTGTCGGATAATACAATTATGCGTCAGTTTATTATATACAATATCTGCATTAGGTTGCAGTAGAGTGAGTTTTGAGCAGAAACACTGTATTAATCTCATACTATCACTCTGAAATGGATTAATGGCGCGCGCTGACTTTCTGAAAAGCGCTGCATGGTTTGATGCGCGTGAACCAGGATCATGAATCCCGGACGGTCAGCAGGAGCGTCGATTTTTGATTTTATTGTTGTTTTGTATTGTCATGTTGTGACAATAGCAGAGGCAGCAGAGGCAGGGATACATAGACCAGAAGGGGGTCATATTTAATTTTTAATGTCAAAATAATGTCAATTTTTTCCCCTAAAAATATTTGAAATATATTAAATATATATATCAGTCTGTCACTTTAAAAAAAAATGCACATCCCTTCTTCATTAAGGTTGTGAGGTTCAACGAGGATGCTCTTTGTCCTGCCGCGCCCCATCACCGCTAGGACCGTAAATTGCTGTGTTAGCTGGAATGGATGAATGCCTGGACAGGGTGGCGAGGGCACACCATGATTTTGCTTGTCTGCCAAGCCCCTCTACCTCACTTTATTCTCTAATTCTTTCTCTCAAAAGCTCCCCAACCCTGATACCTTCTCATACCCTACAGCTTTTCATTGTCATTTTACACCCTTTTTGCCTGTTTCTCTTCAGGCGGAGTGCTGCAGCTGCCTCTGCAGAGCTCTCAGACTAATTAATGCTAGAACTTAAAAAAATCTTCTTTCTTTTCTATTCATTCTCCTTCAGCTTAACTGTTTTTAAGAGACTGTCACCAGCTGAAAAGAACAGTTGTGTTCATCCTGTCTGGTCAGTTGCACTGATTTTAATGTGCACTGCTTTTTTAGCTGGCAGACTACAAAAGGGGTGGCTGGGACGTGCCCAAAACAGAGCCTCTGAATGCGCAGAGGCAGAGACTGTCTGTCCAGACCGTGCGACTGGTGCTGAAACAGCAGCATACATTATCCCGTAGCACCCCGGCACACTCCTGTCCAACCCACACACGCACCAGTCACACATTAGTCTGTCGGCAGCAGAGGGACTAGTCGCAGCCATGATCCTGAAAAATGGGACCTGGTTCTGGAAGAATAAAGTGAGTGGATCTGTGTACACTTCCTCTAACAAACTCAGTTGTTTGTGATCTGTGTGAATCCGACTTTCCGGGATCCAACATTTAGGTCTTATGTGCTAAGACTTAATTCTGTTGTTTGTGTGATTAATCTTGAGTACCGTGAACAGGTGAAAGTGCCATGCCAGGTGTGAACTTTTCTCAGCTGTGATTGTGTGGTGTATTTTTCAAGGTCTTGAGTAGTTTTTACCCGTAATGGGCCACCGTGTGTGACCGCATATGTCCGTGTGCGAGCTGGTGGTGAATCCCTGCTCGTTGATGTGTGAGAGATGCTCATGAATGGATTTAGTGCACGTACTCAGTCTCTGGCTGTGGGAAAGTGTGTGTTTATTTATAGTGGTGGGGCCCTCGTTTGCTACTACAGGACTCTAGTCGTCCCAGAAATCTACTCCTTAAACACTGGTAGGATAGCCGAAATGCGTCAGAGGATAGAGATACTTTTCTTTTGTGACCATACTTGGCATGTTGAGCAATAAAAGTTTCTGCCTAAATAAATAGGTTTGAGTTAGTGTCTGCATTCCCTTAATAGTTTTCCTTCAGTACTTTTGAACTGGTAAATAAAGCTAATAAAAAAACAGCTGATGGTGGTTTTCCAATAATGTCATGATTGGCTGTGTTTTATGGAATGTTACAGATTAAATAAAACTTTTTATATTAAAGTTTATATTAGCTTGTTTCTCAGATTGGGACAATCTTTTTAGTGCAACTAAATGTTGAACTAGTGATTATTTATAAAGTATAGCCACCATCACGACCTAAACACTGTATGTGTGTAGACTAGTACCATTTATCCAATGACTTTCCAAGGACCAACATTGTCAGATTTAAAGCTGCAGTCCGAAATTTTTTTTTTGTTTAAAATTGATCCAAAATCTATTTTTGAGCAAGTACATAACCACCCAGTGTTCAAAACTATCTCCTTACCTTAGCCCGATTCATAACAGTAAGCTTGTAGTAATGTTTTCTGATTCGAGTGGTACTGGTAGGTTTCGGCAGGAAATTTCTTGCATGCCGCCGTTTGTCTTTGCCTCATTACGTCACATCTGTTTACATAAAGAACTAGTCCCAGCTAGTAGGCTATATCGTATGTGTGGATGTTGCAGTTGACGGATCATTTATAGTCTTTTCTCACAGCAGCTGGAGTAATTAAACGTATCAATTTGATGGCGGATTGTATGGAATGACAAATGGACAATTAGAAATTAGACTGTACAGAAATTAAAACCACTAATACACACTAAATACATCTAGTCACGCAATGCTGATGTTGTTAACATTAACAATTTGAGAACAAAGTATAGCAATAATAATTTGCATGGTTTGATGTGATATGAGCTAAGCGATTGTTGGATTTAATCACCATTGGTAGAGTGATTTATTGTAATGCTTTTTTTTTCTCAGTTGGTCAGAACAAAAGTGGCAGATTTGTTACTTGTTCAGATGACATTTTCCGGTGAAAATTCTTATTTTGGTCATACTTCCAAGACTAAAGTCTGTGATTCTGAAGTACGTTGCGGTGACTGACAGCCACACATTCTCTCGTATCGATGCACAACCCGCATAAAGATGATAATTCTGCAAATAACTGCAATTGCAGTTAGATTGAACAAAGATAGCGACAAAGAGGCAAAACTTGTGGACTGTAGCTTTAAATAAAAAGTTATTTTGAGCACTTTAATTCACACGGTCTGGAATTTAGTGTATCGGCGAAAGATTTCCTCAACGGGTTCATGATGTCCAGGCAGATTTGCCCCGTTGACGAACAGAAAGCTGCTTGGTTTGAAAGTGACTTAAGTGTGAGCTGTGCTTCATACAACGCTACACTATTGAAAATAGGCAATGGAACTTTTTTTGCCTGTAAAATTTCGCTGATATTTTGGTAATTTGACCGCACCTTTAGTCAGCTACAATGATGTTGAAAGTTAAAACTCAATTTGCTGATTTTTGTTCATTTTTCACATTTCAGATTCTTAAATACCCAATTAGTTGTGCATAACCTAATTAATATTTATGACCCAATCCATTTTATCACACCTGTCCTCAGCATTTTTAAAAACAAAGTGACATGCATAGATTGATTGGTTTGGTTGTGTTGTAGGAGGAGGAGGCGACTCCACTGGGACTGTCCACGGCTCAGGCTCTGTGCACCCTACGGGACCAGCTGTCCAACTTACTGGGGCAACACCAGAAATTCAGCCCGCGAAGATCCACCGTACAGGTCTGTTCTGGATTAAGGGTGCTTTGCTTGTTATCTTTACAGTTAAATTAGTTTTGTCAGAGATTGAGAAATTGTTTTTGGTTTTACTTTTTGTTTTGCAGGAGCTATGGGCCAAGAGCTTCCTTCATCATGACAACCGGCATTCGTGCTTCCATTGGCCAGGAGCTGTTCTCACTCTGGTCGTGGTGGTTGGGCTGTTGTGTTGTCATGGCAGCCAGCCGGATGGCAGGTGGGCAGGGCTTGATGCCAAAAAACTTTTGATTTGGCATTTTTAATGGACATTATCAAATAGTTGGGTTTAGCACTTGATGTTATTTTGTGTTATGTAAGCTGCTTTCCTTTTTATATCAGTCAAGGAATAGAGCTGGTGAACGCGGGTGCGCTCTTCCTCCTGCTACTGCTGAACCTCTTCCTCATCAGACGGCAGCAGAGGTTACGGACCAGCGAGATGGTGCGGAGGCTCAAGTCCATCATTTCACAGCTGAACGGTGAGGAGAGAGCAGCGAGTATATGAATGTTTAAAGTATTCAGTCAGTAACAGGAAGTAACAGTAATGGTTATGCTATGGTATCCATTCCATTCATTTACACATTTACATTTCAACGCAACATATGTTTTTATATAACTGGAATTATAGTATAGTTCATTCTGTCATTATTTATGTACTCTCATGTTGTTCCATGTCTCTAGACTTGCCATTCCAAGTTTTAATAAGTAAATGTTCACTTAACTCTTTCTCTTTTTCCTCATGGGTTGCCAGATTATTTGGAGAGAAGTGCTGGACATCCAATCAGATGGGCCCCCTCTCTGTACCCTGACCTTTACACTCCCACCTCCCCTTCCTGGTCACTGCATTGGACATTCAGAGACGAGCGACTGGTCAATCTTCCCGTCAGTCTACTGGTGGAAGGTGATATCATCGCTCTTAGACCAGGCCAGGAAGCCTTTGCATCTCTCAGAGGCATCAAGGTAATGTCAGATCTGAATTATATTATTTTTTGTTTGTGTATTGTGTAGATTTATCGATGACAATATGCATAACAATTTTTCTTCTAATATTTATATAAAATTTTATTTGAACTTTATTTCAATTAATGAAATTTTTTTTTAATAGTTGTAATTTTAGTTAACAACAAGAGCACCGTGTTGGCACCCCAGAAACTAGGAACAATTTTATTTCTAGGACCTATTTTTCGGGGAACTAAATTAGCTCCTACTTCAGAGTAGGGTCTAAACCAGCACTATAGGAACTATCAATGACGTAAGTGTACATTGATTGGTCAAACGCATGTCAAACACCGGCACCCAGCATTTTTAAAAAGCTGTGTAAACATATTTACTTCACGAACATGGAAAACAGGGATAACGGCATTTACCTGCTGTCTGCAGGGTTGTGTTCTTTTCTCCACCTCGATGAAATGCAATACTGAAAGTTGTCATAGATTTCATCTCTTAGCCCCACTTTTTGCTCTTTCAGTTGCGTAGATTATGCGTTTACATTCCATCTCTTTCGTTATCACGAAACCCACAACACACAACAAATACAACTCTGATCACGGCATTCTCCATTCATCGGTTTTTAGCATTTGTAAAAGCCGTGTTTAAAGACACCACTCTCGGTCGATTCAGAGTTCTTATTCCCAGTGCGAATGCAACCAAGATCATGGCCTGGGGGAGAAATGAGTACCTGGGGAACTATCCTAGTGGCTAGTTCCTATAACTGAGTTCCTAGAACTATTCGGTGCGAAAGCCCTATTGTTTCTGCCAAAGGACCATAGTTATTACAGGTATTGTCACTACTGTGACACAATCACAGCCAATCAGGAAGTATTTGATATTTATTGTACAACTTTATTTGTGGAGTGGGATGTTGGACCAACTAGATTTCAGTAGGCTGAGTTGTGATGTTACCTGAATCATAATCGCATTGTGTTTGTTCATTGGCTAGAGGAGAACTAGCCCACTGACTGAGCCTGGTTCCTCCCAAGGTTTTTTGTTGGGGTTCCTTGCCAACTGTCGCCTCTGGCTTGCTTAGTTGGGGACACTTAATATTCAGCAATATTATTGACTTGACTGCACTGAGAACTAAACTGAACTGGATGTTGCCATCACTGTTTTCTCCAGAGCTGCTTTATAGCTGAATTTAATTGAATTCACTCCATAATTGATGAACTTTACACAGTTATTAAACCAAAATGAATCAACACTGAACTGATTTTAACTGAATGATGACTGTTTACTATTGTCTTATAAGAGCTGCTTTACAGCAGCAATAACCGTATGAACTATATACTGGTATTTTGTACTGGAATCTGAAACAGTACAAAAGAAAACCTTGGAGAATACTTGCTTCATTAATGAGTGTTTCTCTCGGGTTCTGTGGCTCTCTCACTCTGTTCTTCTGAATCACTGAATCTTCTGTTACCAGGACGATGAACACATCGTGCTGGAGCCAGGAGACCTTTTTCCACCGTTTTCCCCTCCTCCCTCCCCACGCGTGAATGAGCGGAGGGGCCCCCACAGTCCTCAGCAGTACCGCCTCTTCAGGGTGGTGCGCACACCTATACTCGACAGTGTCAGGTTAATACCTCAGTGGACTCAAACAACTAGACATTTTTTTTTCATGCCACCTTTTTCTTTTGTGATATGTGAACATTTTCTCACACTAGTAACTAATCACCTTTTTCTGGCCAATAGGAACAGTCTTGACCTGGCTCTCTCCCGTCCAATCACAGCCCTCGATAACGAACGGTTCACAGTGCAGTCCATTATTGCCAAATTTGCCTGTCCTGCTGTATTGGTATGCTAAAACACATGGACACTTTAAGTTTTCAAAATGTGTCTCAAAGTTTCACACATGTTGTGTCTGCAGCCTGTAAGCAACATCCATTTTGACACCCATGTTAACAGTTTTCTGTTTTCACAAGTACTGCTGAATGCGGAACTTAGCAGAAAATTAGGTGAAAATGTCTAATCAACACAAACTTTTGCAATATTATTTTGTATGAAGGAACATAGAATCATGGAGTGAACTGTTCACAGCAGAAAAGCTAGCGACACTCACATGCTCCAAATGCAAGATGTGTGAAATGGGCCTAATGTTCATAACATTTAATAATTAGTGTAACTTAAATACTAGTGTAATCAGTGTTTGCTGATGATGACCTTTGGTCAACTTTTTTTTTTTATAGGTGGCCTTTTTCTCTATTAACACGATCCGGTACTTCTGTGACACTCCTGGTCTTACCCCTGGACCCTTCAACTTCCTTCAGTTGCAGGTTGATAATAGTTAATCACAATGCAAATTTTTCTTTTTCTTTTTCTTTTTCTTTTCTTTTTTTTAATTCAGAACTGCTTTCACACTCTGACAATAGTAAATGTTTAAGTCCATCATAGCTGTTCTCTTNTGAACCATTACTCTGAGTGGAAAGAAAAGTCAAACACTCGTAATGAAAGATCAAATGACATTTTTGCACCCTTGAAGGGCACTGTGGAAAAGGGACACTGCTCGTATGATCGTTCCAAACAAAATCAAGCAGCAAAATGTATTTCTACAAGGCTCTTAGTGAAATCTTCATATAATGGTCAATTTAAGAAAGCAGTTCTGTTGTTATGACTACGAGATCCTGGGTAACACATCCTTGTGTTATGTTATGAAACCTGAGGTTTTTTATTTATGATTGTTTTGTTTTTTTAAACCATCACTCAAACATTAGTTATCAACTACAGGGCCGGGGCACTCTAGGGGCTTCAGCAAACTTCCAAGAGCAACTGAATATATCTCATGCTATTTCACCCTTTTTTTCTTTCTTTTTTTTTTTTACACTTTCTTTTTTGTTGTTGTGAAGAATCAGGATTCCCACTCTCTTAATTTCTCCCATATGAGGTAGCCTTATTTTAAAAGGTGTGATTTCGAGACATGTATATTCATTATAAAAATGCCCATGGAATTCTAAGGTTTTATTAATTTACATTTTATGAAAAGCTCTAAAAAATTGTATCAGGTAGAAATTGTAAGTAAAAACTAGAGTTAAAAGGTTAGTTCACCCAAAAGCAAAAAAATATATTTTTAATGAAATCTGAGAGCTTTCTTTCCCTCCATTGACAGCCTACGCAACTACCACATTCAAGCCCCAGAAAGGTAGTAAAGGCATCATAAAAGTAATCCGTGTGATTCCAGTGGTTTAACCTCAATTTTATGAAATGATGCAAGTTCATGAGAACACCACAACGTATGCGGGTTGTGATGACGTGAAAGCAGATGTTTTTGTGTGAACGTCTTGGAGATTAATATTTTGTAAATAAAGTGGTAAATTGTTTCTTTTGTCCAAACAAAGAACTTATGTCACATCATAAAATCGAGGTTAAACCACTTTTATAGTGTCTTTACTACCTTTTACTACCTTTCTGGGGCTTGAAAGTGGTAGTTGCGGTAGTGCTAGTTCAACTCTCAGATTTCATTAAAAAGATCTTCATTTGTGTTCCGAAGATGAACGAATGTGTTAAGTGTTTGGAACGACATGAGAGTGAGTAAATGACAAAATTTTCATTTTTGGGTGAACTAACCCTTTAAAAATCCTTATTCTTAATCCTTATCCAGTGCCATGAGGCCCTGGAATAATTTTGTGCCCAGTGGGCGGCCTTGGAATCAAAAAGGTTGAGAATCGCTGTTCTAATGTATCTAAGGACTATTATTGGTAAATATTCCGAATCCGTACATATTTCAATATTTTGCATGTTTGTTTTTGACTGCACAGAGAGACATAATAAGTAGAATTAAAGTCACAAAGAGATGACATTTGATGCACAACAATGTTGGTATTAATAGTGAATTTCCATCTCTCTTTCTCTCTCTCTCTTGCTCTCTCTGATCAATAGATGATGGGTGTATTGCCCATTTTACCTCTTCTGTTTCCTGTCATGTGGGTTCTGGTCAATGCGTATGGAGAGGCCCGTGTGTTAGCCGAGTCCAGCCATAACTCTCCCACTGGCCTGGTAAGACAGACAGAACACCGCACATTCATTCACTCACTTTTTGCTGTTCATTAACAGTACACACACACACACACACATGTAGACAAATCATACAAAACTTATAGCTTTCCAAATCCTACACCAACGGATATTGCTGCTAAATTGTAACTTGCTCTGTTTATGATTACTGTGTGAATTAACTTTGATTTGCAGTCATAACACTGCATGAGGAAGTAAAGCTTAATGGCCAAGCTCACACGAGTAGTAGGGAGGCTTAGGGAGGGATCGCGGAGCCGAGGAGAAGCGATCAGGCCAGAGTTGAAGCGGAGGGCTGATCGTCTGCTCAGGTGTTTAATCAGACTTTTTTCTTGTCCCAGCTTGCTAAATTCTCTGAGGACACTCTAAGCAGCTACACGGAAGTGGTGTCCTCCCAGGTATAACCTCTGTATTCCTCCTCCACCTCTCCCACCCGTTCACCACACGCTTCTTGTGATCCTTCTCCCTTGCTCTGGACCCTCCCACAACCGTCATCTTTTTCTTTTCTGATTTTTACTCATGTCAACTTGTCTATATCAAAGGATCACTATGAAAAGAGCCTGATATTTTATTTATTTATTTGCTTCACCACCGTTTATTTACGTTTGTTCTCATTTTTTTCTTTAAAAAAACACGGCCACTTCATCTCACTTCGTTCGATCAAGTTTGCAAAATCAGCCAATACTCCCGCGATCTTTATTATTTATTTGCATCTTTTTCGCTTCTTGTGCTGCCGGTTAGTTTGGCACCCCCCACGCTGACCTGTGACACCTTGGCCTTTGCCTGCCCACCTTCTGCCTGCCTGAGGTTTGCATGATAGAGTATAAGCTCTCTCTATAGTGGTGGTGCTTGTCTGGACTACATTTTTCAAAATTTTGATCTGAGTTAATGTACATTGGGGAACTTCTGCATGAACAAGACTCTTTTTCCACTTTAAAATTTCCAAAGTATGGTAAGTATTTGTCTGCATGAACAAATCAGACATATAAGCAGGCTGAAAGTATTTAAATCTGCTGCTGTGTTTTGATGTTTTAATTTTTTATTTCAAAGACTGTATAATACAAATCAGAAGGGTTTTAAGACGTTTGCTCTTCATAAACATTCTCACTGGTTTATTGAACAGCTGTGCACTCAAAGTCTGTGTGTGTGTGTGTGTGTGTGTGTGTTTGTCTGATGATGTGAATCTTTAAAGACAAAAAATCTAATCAAAAATCAGTGAAATCAAAATGAGATTTTCTGGCTTTTTGTGAAGTTTTCATGTCTGTTGAGTCATCTGTATACTACTTTACTCCTTACAGTTTACATAATTAACTTTTTAGCAGATAAACAGTATTTAGATATATTTTTATAAATGCACTAATGTGTGTGTATTTGAAAGAAGTCTCTTATGATCACCACCAAGGCTGCATTTATTTGATCAAAAATACAGTAAAAACAGTCATATTGTGAAATACTATTAGAGTTTAAAATGAACTGTTTTATATTTTGATATATTTTCAAATGTAATATATTCCTGTGATGGCAAAGCTGAATTTTGGAGCAATTACTCCATTCTTCACTGTCACATGATCCTTCAGAAATCATTTTAATATGCCGACTTGCTGCCTAAGAAACATTTTAGGATTGTTTGATAAATGGAAAGCTCAAAAGAAAAGCATTTAGACACACTGACACAGACACAAAGACACAGTGTGTGTCATTGTTTTAATGAAAGACAACCAGCTTTTCTTTAGAATTATGTGCACTGATGACTCATTTACAATGAGACCAGGAACATTTTTTGATTTCATGTTGACTTTAAAGGTGGATTCATGGACATCTGATGTGAGTCAGATAGATTCACCTCCAACTAACTGTTTCCAGTTCTTACTCTGCAGTGCTGCTCTCCTGTAGCTCCTGCCTCAAGCTTTCATTTGTTTGCTTCAGTTTCAGCAAGTTGCATTTATTTTTATGAAACACCTCTAAACCTCTGAATGCACTAGGACAAACCTAAGACTGGACACGCTTCTGCTGCTTTTTTCCTGCCTAACTCTCCCGGGCCTTGTCTTATAGAACTTTGTGTGTTTGTGTGTGTGTGTGTGTGTGTGTGTGTGTGTCTGGATGTCTGTGTGTCTGTTTGTAAGTGGATAACATCCAGAACCAGGTTTCAGGTTTCATAAATTCTGACACTTTTGCAGAGCCATTCGAAACCCAGAGCTGCTGATGCATGGATTTGAATTTCTGTCAGGGCAGATGATGAAACTCACACCATGTTTGTGTGTGTGTGTGTGTGCACGATTGTGTGCAGGAGATACTACGCTGTGTGTGGAGACACCTGGTCAGTGTGCTGAAAGGAGAGTCCCAGACCCTCTGTTACACCTCCAGTCTGCTGCACTCGTTGGGTTCCGTCACTGTGAGTGCTCCCCCTGGTGTCACATTAGACATATTACACTTCCTACTTGCAATTTGATAAAAATAAAAAAAACATTGATTAATATTCACTTTAAAAATGAATTGTAATTAAAAGACCAATCTGGGCTGTTTTCAATTTAATTATCAAATTATAGCATTGCCGTAACTGCTATAGACACTGAGGAGGGCAGTTTTCCTCCAATATTTAAAAGAGTGGTCAATCAATACATCTTTTTAATAGCAGGAACATTCTATGAATTCGGTTCCTTCCCCCGCTGTTTTTAACGTTTCTTTACATCTTTGAGATACTTTATCTGTATCATGCTTTTTACTACCACAAACAATAATTACGACAGTATGTATAAACAAATGTCAAGAGGTATTTACAGTAAATAAATGTGCTTATAATGCAAGAGGGTATTCATGCAATACCACAAATAGGCTAAATGTTCAAAAATATAAACATATATAAAATATGCATTTAAAATCACTGTCTTAAATGCATTTACACATTAAAACACAACATACACTCACTGGCCACTTTATTAGGTACACCCTGCTGCTTTAATTCTTCGTGGCATAGATTTAAGAAGGTGCTGAAAAAATTGCTCAGAGATTTTGGTTCATATTGACATGATAGCATCACGCAGTTGCTGCAGATTTGTCTGCTGCACATCCATGATGCGAATCTCCCATTCCACTACATCCCATAGGTGCTCTATTGGATTGAGATCTGGTGACTGTGGAAGCCATTTAAGTATAGTGAACTCAATGTCATGTTCAAGAAACCAGTTTGAGATGATTTGAGCTTTGTGACTTGGCACGTTATCCTGCTGGAAGTAGCCATCAGAAGATGGGTATACTGTGGTCATAAAGGAATGGACATGGTCAGCAATAATACTCAGGTAGGCTGTGGTGTTTAAATGATGCTCAGTTGGTACTAAGGGCTCCAGAGTGTGCCAAAAAATATTCCCCACACTACCACCACAAACCTGAACCGTTGATACGAGGCTGGATGGACCAGGCATCATTTTTCCAATCTTCTATTGTCCAATTTAGGTTAGCCCGTGCAAATTGTAGCCTCTTCTTAGCTGACAGGAGTAGCACCCCGTGTGATCTTCTGCTGCTGTAGCACATCTGCTTCAAGGTTTGACGTGTTGTGCGTTTAGAGATGCTCTTCTGCATACCTCGGTTGTAATTAGTGGTTATTTGAGTTACTGTTGCCTTTCTATCAGTTCAAACCAGTCTGGCCATTCTCCTCTGACCTCTAGAATCAACAAGCCATTTTCGCCCACAGAACTGCTGCTCACTGTAAACCATAGAGATGCATGAAAATCCCAGTGGATCAGCAGTTTCTGAAATACTCAGACCAGCCCGTCTGGTACCAACAGCCTTGCCACTTTCAAAGTCACTTAAATCACCTTTCTTCCTCATTCTGTTGCTCAGTTTGAACAGTCAGATCATCTTGTCCATGTCTACATGCCCAAAGGCATTGATTAGATATGAGTTAACAAGCAGTTGAATAGGTGTACCTAATAAAGTGGCCAGTGAGTGTAAATGGAATGCATTTAAAATCTGTTTAAAATGCATTTAGAAGTGTGACTCTAATAACATAAACATTGCGTATGTTATGTTGCATGACATGACTATCAAATGACATACATTAGTTATTAAAAGATACTTTAAGTATGTTATTCTCATGCTTGATAGGAAATGTAGTTTAAAATAATTACCCTAAAATTAATTTAAATGCAAAGAATCATAAGCTTTATTAAGTGATAATGAAGTATCTTGTTTTATCATATGTCCTGACCTGTACATAGGTGCTGTGCTGTGTGGATAAGCAGGGCATTCTGTCCTGGCCCAACCCCAGTCCCGAGACTGTGCTGTTCTTTAGCGGACGAGTAGAGCCTCCTCATGACAGCCAGGATGACCTCAGAGACGACCTGTCAGTCAACTCCCTCTGCAGGACAGAGGGCGAGGAGGAACGAGACGAGGTATTACTGATAGCTAGACTGGAGCATCATAATTACAATTTCTTTTAATTATGATCATTTAAATTAAATGACTTCAGAACTTTTGAAAATATATAACTATACTGGATAGGGTTGGACTTAAATAAGTTGTTATTTTAGAGTCTGTGTTTTGTCTCCCTTCAGTCGGTGTGTGTGTGTTTTTTTTTTTTTTTCCCTGTTTAGCCTCAGGAAGGTGAAGCACTGCTGTGTTTACCAGCATTTGAACCCTCCCTTCACATGGCCGAGCAGGAACCCAGTGAGACATCACTTGACACCGCCCGTTCCTCGGACACTCAACGCCAGCGACGAGGACCCCAAACCACCCGTTCCAAACACCCATCAGGTTCCAACGTCAGTTTCAGCCATGACACTGAGGGTGGAGATGACATTGCTCAGGTAGGTCTACACCTGCAGAGCTAGTTTAGGTTATGACTATGTATTTGTGTTCATGTGTTTTGTGTATGTCTCTATTTCCAGCCATGTGGTGTGGGTGATGATCTGTGTGAAGCAGAAGATTTTGTGTGTGACTATCATCTGGAGATGTTGAGTTTGTCCCAGGATCAGCAGAATCCCGTTAGCATCCTGTTTGATGACTCCGGTTGGCAGAATCACTTGCCCTCTTTGAAGCCCCTTGGCCTGAACATCCTGTTGAATCTGTGTAATGTCACCGTCACCCAGCAGCTCTGCCGATTCTCAGATCACCTGTCCAACCTGGCGCTGCAGGAATGCCACGGGGCGGTTCTACCCATTCACGTTCCCTGGGGCCTCTGTGAACTATCTCGCCTTATAGGTAAATGTGAGAGTATTGTTAATAAACATACATTGTCAGGATTTATATTTTTTCGTGGATTAATTAGTACAAATGATTGTTTTTGGAACAATTGTTTTTTGGCAAAAAGCATACAAAGCAGTCTTTTTTTTCTAATTATTATATTATTGTTTTGGTTGCACAATAATCTGCACTTGGGACTTAATTCATTTTGTACTCCTGTAGCCTCTATGGGTCACCCTGATCTAAGAATCCAAGGATATAACAACATAAATTACATTTTTGAACACATTCAATATAGAGATTTTAAAATCAATTGGCCAAATAATTGACAATCAGTTGGCAAAATCCGTAATCATATGAATGCAATATAGTGGCTTATATTATTTTTGTCCAAATACATTAAAATAAAAATAAATAAATAAATAAATTAAAAGCTAAAATCAGTCACTTTAATTGCTACAAGTGAATATACTGTAGGCCATGATATTGTAATGTACTGTATGAAAAATTATTGATCAACATCTAGTCTGGCAGTGTTTCTAGTCAATAGTAATGTTAGATTCATTGTTGTATCTTCACATACTTTAATTAGACCCTTCTTAAGATTACTGGATTGTTCTTTCCTGTTCTGTTATATGTCAGGTTTCACTCCGGGAGCGAGGGAACTGTTTAAGCATGAGAATCATCTGGCTCTGTACCAGCTCCCTTCAGGAGAGAAGGCCAAAGAATCTGCCCCTCGACGCCTCCATCACTTCACTAAACGCCAGCCCCCCATCAGTCACCTCATCAGTCTGTTTGTTAGGGACAGCACTACCAGTACGGCCAGTTTTTTTCTGTTCCACTTCCCGTTTGTTCTTGGTGGTTTGTTTAGTCACTGACCTTTGTCCTTTGAACTCTCTTCAGATAATGTACAGATGCTCTCCCACGGCTCAGCTGACCTCATCCTGGAAGCCTGCACGGATTTCTGGGATGGGGCGGACATCTATCCGCTGTCTGGCTCTGATAGGTCAGAGAAAACAATTAAAATACTGACACTAGTCATTCAGTTTTCTTAATATGCAGAGTGGAGAATTTTGTGTCTGTACTGAAGTACTGGTGTTATGCCCCATAGGAAAAAGGTTCTAGATTTCTACCAACGTGCCTGTCTGTCAGGATATTGTTCTGCATTTGCCTATAAGCCTATGCAGGTGGCATTGTCTGAGCAGCTGAATGGAAAGTGTGTGGAGCTGGCTCCAGGCCCCACACTCTTTTCTGGGGTGGAGCTTCCCAGTACCACCCCCATCAAACACGGCAGCCGCAGGAACAGCTGGAGCTCTGATGGTGAGAGACATGGTCTGTTCAGCGTGAAAAAAATATATATCTTGATATGATTGTTTGTCCAGCTATTAATCCATTTATAGATAGATAGATAGGTAGATCAAACTCTAACATACATATGTACTGTATGTGTTTCAGAGGGTATTGGAGAAGGTTTGGAGAAGGAGGACTGTGTTCAAGCTCTGAGCGGCCAAATCTTCATGGGAATGGTGTCATCCCAGTTCCAGGCCCGACTGGACACTGTTCGGCTCATTGAGAACCTGGTGGGAGCCTGTATCCGCTTTGTGTACTTCTCCATGGAGGATGAGCTGCGCAGCAAAGTAAGACACTGATGGGAAAGCCAATTCCATGAAGACATGATGTATTTGGGATTTTGTATTTTATCACCTCTTAATGTTGTCTGCCTGTAGGTGTTCGCAGAGAAGATGGGATTGGAGACGGGCTGGAACTGTCACATCTCTCTGACCCCAAACGGAGATGGTCACTGTGATGGTGCTCCGTCCAGCCCTAGTCAAGCAGGATCCCTACATGATGACCTTCTGCAGGGTAAGAGTGTCTTCCTGCCTGCACACAAATTTTACATCAAGTGCATTGTTATCCATTGTGGAATTTATTAAAATAAACCATCTTCTCTCTGTTCTTAGATTCTCGTGATGATGCAGAGGGCCCACTACTGCCTGAGGACCAATCAGATCTTGCCAGCTTCCAGCCTACTGACAGTGATGTGCCCAGTTTCTTAGAAGACTGCAACAGAGTAAGCAGTCTACTCTAGTCCATGTTTTCACATCAGACTCTAGTGCCAAATTGACAGTGCAAAGGTGGCACAGAAGTGCTTCTGAAGTGGCATTTAGGTGTCTTCACACAGACTGTTTAATGTTGCTCAGAGGTGGCATAAATGCACTTATACTTAAATTACAACTGTGTAATATGATGCTAGGGGCTGAAGTGGGTCAGAGCAGGGATAATTTAGTCTGACTTTTATGCAGGATTGTATCTTTACATTGAATTTTGAACAGGCACAGAGCAGCCTTTGTTATGATTTATGTTTTGCAGTTGCGAAAAGAGTAATTGGTGCCGTTTCCTCTGTTTTTCTGCAGGCCAAACTGCCTCGTGGCATCCATCAGGTTCGTCCTCATTTGAAGAACATAGACAATGTGCCTCTACTGGTGCCCCTGTTCACAGACTGCACCCCTGAAAGTGAGTCAGCCTCAAGACCAGCTTTCAAGTCAACATGAAACAGAAGTTGCGATCATTTTTTTCTTCCTTATTGTGACACATATCCAAGTGAAACAGCTTCTCGACTGGGAAAAGATGTAGGATGGTACTTGATTTTGTCCATGGGGAATCGATTGGATCATTGTCGTTTGCTAATTGCTGCAATCTCATGTGAGTGACAGGTTGCTGGAGAGGAGGGATTATTGCCCCGTCAGAGAAGAGATGTTGTTGTGAGGGGGTGGGGACATTATTTTGATTAAAGATTAAGGCGGCACATGAATTTAAAAAAATAATGATGTGCATGGATAAATCATTTATAAAAAAAAAGCTGCAATATTCTATACAAATTGATTTTATGGTGAATTTAAAGATCCCTTGAATTGAAAATTAAAGTTTTGTGACTTTTAGTCCATGTATGTTATATGCTAGTGTACTTTTGTTGAGCCCTCCAATGTTTGTGTCTCACAGCAATGTGTGAAATGATGAAGATCATGCAGGAGAACAGAGAGGTGACGTGCTGTTTGGGGAGCTCTGCAAACTTCCGTAACAGCTGTCTTTTCCTGCAGAGCAACATCAGGTGGGTAGCACACACATCACTGGACTGCACCTACATCACTGTACACCAGTGGTGTGCGGTGGTGTTTTAAAATGAGGAGGCAAAGTCCTAAAGTTTTTTTGAAATATATATCAAATGTAAATTTGTCCCAGTTACACTTAATTTTACCATTTAAATAAACATTACATAAAAAAGAGAGACCAAATACAATTCTGTTTTGTATTTTTACACTATGTAATGTTCTATTTATTAAAACAAGTATACATTTCATCAAGTTGGTATTTTTATGCATTTTTACATTTATTCCGAAATAATAACCAAAGGCAGTAACAATTTAAACAATATATATAATTTGTGAACTAATGTTCAGCTTTTCTTTTTAATAAGCAACTTAATTTCAGCAGTCATCAAGCTTGTACGCACTGGACACAGACATGAAGATGTACCGTTAATTTCACCAAGCTGACTGCGCAATGAAACCCCCCACAGTAATCATGTTTTCAGGCCATATCAAGTTTGATTTTGATGTGACATAAAGCGGTGATATCTTAGTGACAGTTTTATTACTTGCTTTTAATTAGTCCTCCCATTAATGGCACCATCATTCAGGCCGATTCGTGAACGCACACAAAAACAAGAGGCGGGATTTATCACACGAACCAATCACATCCAATGAATCACAGCACGATGGAGGCATTGCCTCCTCTCACATAACTTTCCCCCATTCATTCTCAGTTACCCCCCACTAAACCCTCAGCACGATTTAGGGGGTCTATTATAAGTCAATGAGCTGAGAGGAGGCAAGCCTCCTGCTGTAACTTTTACCTGTAGGTGTTGCTGTTGGACAGTGTTACTTTATAAAAACGAGTGACCTTCACACTTTTTAATTTCACATTTGTAGTATTTGCATTGTTTTATTTTTGTAATATCAATTATTTTCTCATCCAGTTTTTTTTTTTTGAGTAGACCCTACTTTGAGTAGGCATTTCCCTTGCTGCCTCTGAGGAAATGCCCCTGCTGTACACCATAGTTAAATGTGACCTATAATCTTATGCAAAGCTGCAGTCTAAAGAATTTTCAAGAAGCTAAAAAGATAGCTGTGAGTTTTTGGTCACTGCATAATTCCTATTATTTCATACTTTTGATGACTTTACTATTATCCTAAATGTTTGAGAGTAGGTGTGTTTAAATGAATTAAATCCATCTGAATTTAAAGTGATCATAAGGTTTTGGAAATCCTCACTCTGTGTGTTATAGTATCTCCCTGGATCCGCTGTACCCGTCCCGGTGCTCGTGGGAGACATTTGGATACGCTGCAGGCTGCGGGCTGAATAAAGACTGTGATGAGCTTTCTCCACTGGGGCTCAGTGCTCAACTCAACAGCCTTGCCTGCTCCGTGTCCTTCCATCAGGGCGAGAGTGTCAGCATGGTCAAACTCATAGAGCAGGTTTGGGGAGCTCTCACATAAACACTCTCTCTGGAATGCTGTTGATCACATGGGAGCAAGCTCATTCAGGGCATTTTTCTACACCAGGGATGCCCAATCCTGTTCCTGGTAAAGCTACCTTCCTCCAATGTTCAGCTCCAACCCTGATCAATCACAAATGAATCAGCTAATTAAGATCTTCAGGAGCACTTGGTAATCACAGACAGGTGTGTTTAATCAGGGTTGGATCTCCAGGAACAGGATTGGGCAAAATAAAGGTTTGGGGTCTGTATGATTTATAAAGTTTCTTAGTCTCTCACCAAAACTGCATTTATTTTATCAAAATATGGTAAAAACAGTAATTTTGTTGCAATTTAAAATAACTGTTTTCTATATTAGTATATTTTAAAATGTTATTTATTCCTGTGATGGCAAAGCTGAATTTTTAGTAGTCGTTACTCCAGTATTCAATGTCACATGATCCTTCAGAAATCATTGTAATATGCTGATTTGCTGCTCAAGGAACAGTTTGAATTTCTTATTATTATCAATGTTGAAAACAGTTGTGCTGCTTAATATTTTATGTGTAAAAAAAACCCCCACCTTGAGTAGAAACTTCAAAAGAACGGCTTTAATTTGAAAAAGAAAACTTTTGTAACATTATAAATGTCTTTTCTGTCTTCTTTTGATCAATTTAATTCATCCTTGCTGAATAAAAGTATTAATTTCTTTCAAAAACAAAAAAAAATCTTCCTGACCTTAAACTTTAGAATGGCAGTGTATATATGTGTAAAAAAAAAATTATGGATTTTTGTTACTTTATTAGACAGATATCATAAAGAGTGGGCATTAAATTATTAGGGGAAGGAGAGTGGTTGCAGGCCAGACTTAAACCTGTATCACCCACATGCTAACCACTGCATCACAGCACAAGCAGAAAAAATGCCAATGTACAATGTAAAATGATTGAATCTGAGTGATGTTTTTGATGTATCTTCAGGCGAGACACACTACCTACGGCATTCGCAAGTGCTTCCTCTTCCTACTGCAATGTCAACTGACACTGGTCATCATTCAGGTGAAAAAAGTTTGTTTCCGAAACAGACCAGCATGTTATGTACAGGATACATTAATTATTCATATTTGTACCCTTGATGTACTTGGATTTTGTAGTTCCTGGCCTGTCTTCTTCAGCTGCCTCCTCCCATGAACATCACAGACATACTGTGGCTTTCCTGCTTCTGTTACCCTCTGCTAAGGTATTAGAGAAGAAATGACCAAAAAAATGCCCACATGTTGCATTTTGAGTAAAACTGTGACATATTTGTGACCTATATATAAATAAATTTTGGCATTCACAGTGTGTCATTCCTGGGAAAACCTCCTGACAGTTCGGTGATGACAGTCGCTACTGGAAAGAATCTGGACTCCATACCACGCAAGGTCAGTCATGAGACCACACAATGCACCCGATTTAAACTGCAAACTATTTAAACAATCTTGACACACATGTGCGTTCATGTTATTTTTGACTCCCTCCCACAGACCCAGCAGTACTTCCTGGGCTGGTTCCTGTTGAAGTTCGGTCTGACGATGTTGGCCTACTTAGTCGGCTTTGGGTTTTCTCTACAGGAAGTGTGTTCTATAGCAGCTAACCTCACAAAAACTGATAACAGCACCATCACCTGCTCCCACATACTCGCATCCAGGTACACACACACACTTATATGTAATTTTCTCTGTGTTTAGATTATATGAATTAGTTATGAGTTCTAATCAATAATTAATATATACAGCTCCCAGGAAGCCCTGCAGTGGTTTGGTGAATTGTCAAATGGGCTGCTTCTAATTCAGAAGATCATGGCTGGGTTTTTAGCTTTGCACACAGGTGAATTCAATAAAATGCACTTCCTCATTTAAATATGGTTTATCTAGATGGATTTGGATGAAAAAAAAAAAAACATGATCTGTTTATAGTCATGTTAATTATAATTTCTCTCACTCTCTTCTTGCAGTGGTCATCTCTCTGAGTTATGTGCACCGTTCATCACCCCTGTGGCGGAGGAACCCGTTCAGTAACACATGGTGGTGTCTCACAGTGCCTGTGGTGTGAGTGTTTTATATAGAGAATGGTTTTTTTTATTAGCCGAGTCGCATGTTAAAAGCAATTTGTGAAAGTAAAATGTTTTTGAAAACTATTTTTGCTTGCCTGGGGTCATATAAATCCGCTAATGGATTTTCCTCTTTCCCCCTTGCAGGTTGTTGGGACAGGTGGTACAGGCTGTGATAGATTATCATTTGTGGCAGGACAGGAGTACAGAAGTGGTCTTCACTCTACAGCACATTCCCCTGTTGGTCTGGCTGTTAGTCTCTCTGTCCATCGTACTTGTGGTGCTAATCAATGAAGCAGTAAAACTGCATGAAATCAGGTAAGAGGAGAAATATATTTAATGTAGAGGGTACCAATGATAATTCACACGTCATTTACTCATCTTTGTATCATCCCAAACCTGTATAACTGTGCTTTTTCAGACCATGAATGCATATTGTGACCAGAGGCAATCAAATTTGTAAAAACAAAAAATAAACACAACATAAAATTAGTCCATATGATTTATTTAAAGAACTCCAAGTTATCTTTATGTCAGTAGTTGACCAAAATGTAGTCATTTAAAAGTTTGAGGTAAGATTTTATTTCAGTAAGGACACATTAAAGGGTTAGTTCACCCAAAAATGAAATTTCTGTCATTAATTACTCACCCTAATGTAGTTCCATACCCGTAAGTGCAACCTACGTTCTCAAATTAAGATATTTTTGATGAAATCCAAGAGTTTTTTTTATCCCCCATAGAAAGCAATGTAATTACCACATTCAATGTCCAGAAAAGTAGTAAAGACATAATTAAAATAGTCAACGTGACTACAGTGGTTCAATCTTACTGTTATGAATAATGAGCCGGCTTTCGGACATAAACATGCAAGCTCTGCACTGCATTCACTGTGCCAACTGCATAGGAGACTGACAGGGTTGAGAAGAAAATTGTTGAATAAAGTCGTTATTTTTGTTTTGTTTTGTTTTTGCGCACAAAAACTATTCTCGTCACTTCATAACATTAAGGTTGAACCACTGCAGTCACGTGGACTATTTTAATAATGTCTTTACTACTTTTCTGGACCTTGAATGTGGTAATTATGTTGCTTTCTATGGGGGTTTAAAAAAACCTTTCGGATTTCATCAAAATATCCTAATTGTGTTCCAAAGATGAACAAAGACCTTACGGATTTGGAACAAAATGAGAGTGAATAATTAATGACAGAAATTTCATTTTTGGGTGAACTAACCCTTTAAATTGATCAAAAATGACAGCAAATATAACATTTATAATGTTATCAAAGATTTCTATTTCAAATAAATGCTGTTCTTTTCAACTTTCTATTCATCAAGAATCCTGAAAAAAAAAATATATAATAATGGTTTCCACAAATATATTTAGGCAGCACAGCTGTTTTAAACACTGATAAGAACAAAAACAACACATTAGAATGGTTTCTGAAGGATCATGTGACACTGAAAGTGTTATTCTCCTTCACCACAGCTCTGAAATCTCATTTTGTTCTCATTCAAACTTGCCGTGTTATGTTCAGTTTGCAAGTTGCAAATTTAATTTGTCAAAAATCAGCATATGGCAAACACAATATGTGAATAAAATAGTGCTTCCCATCCTGTGGAAATAAAATCGCCACTTTAATGTTGTAAAAAAATTGAGAAAGCCACTGTTGCTCTTTTATTAAATTACTAAACTTCATGTGTACTGGCAGTCGCCGACATTTAGCTTGTGTGACTGGAGTCACATGACTGGACGCAAAGTCTTCATTCAGTTTTCATACAATAAATTTGATTTCCATATTAATTTATGAACGTGTATCTCATTAAAACTTTAAATGAGCCTAAATTTAGTCTAAATAAAGCATTTAACCCACAGCTAGATTTTGATAACCAGTAAAATATGGCTCTGATTTCAGGGTACGAGTGCGTTACCAGAAGAGGCAGAAGCTTCAGTTTGAGACTAAGCTGGGAATGAACTCTCCCTTCTGACCTGCGTCTGTACAGGACTGCATGGTCTTACTCTTCAGCGTCATGTTCATTTCCGTGGTCGAGAAGACCAAGGCTCCTTTGGATTCCCTTCAGCAGAGCTCTTCCTGCCACACCTCCAATAGGCGGAACCTTATTTCTGCCATGAACGCCACTGAGGGCTGTGTTTTTAATCAGTAAGATCCGGAACTATCTTAGATAAAAATCTAACTTTACATTGAGTAAAGCCTAAATCAGTGTTGTTTGAGGGATGTTCACCTGCATGCTGCTTTGGTTTGGACAGGGTCATTTAGTAGAGGGATTATTTTCCAATGAGGCCATTCCTTTACCCCCTCGAAACCTCAAAGTAATGCACGATATAGCAAACATATACCAAAATGTACAACGGAGGGCTAAATTAGCATGATTTTTTTTCTTCTCTATTTTTAGCATTTTTATTAGCTGTTGTGAAAAGGGGATTTTATTGATTTCTTTTTTGTTTCAAACACGAGACAATTGACCGCTCATGAGATGAACTTTAGCTGTAGGTTCTCTGTGTTCGTGTTTTAGCCGTCACTCTGCTGAGAGGTTTCGTGCAGTTCATTTACTACGTCATAAGAAGCCTGTTTTAACAGGTTATAATGTGAATGTCATCGCCTCAACTTACCTCATATTCAGAGGGGAAATATTCATTCTGTTTTATTTTGCGATTTATAATGTACAAGTGAATATATCAGCCAGTGCAACTTTGCTGAGAAGCTTTGCTTCCAAAATCAAATGCAGCCAGACAATGCGTGAAACTCATTTACTTGCTAACCTAGAATCAGTCAGGCTTGAAATTTCTTTTACAAATTGATATCAGATGAAAGGCATGAATAGCTGGAATCTTTTTTTAGTCTTCTTTTCAACTATTTTTACTGCAAAGTTCTTGAGTACAATAAAAATGCAAAGTCTTTTAATCAGGCAAAGCAAATGCTTTCCAGCTGAAGGAAGAATGTTCCAACTCCAATTGTTCTTATTCTGTCTACAGAGACATTTGAAATGTTTTTACATGTGATTGTCAGCCAGAATGCACTGATTTTTACATACATTTGCATGCCAGATGACAAAATCACTTTTTCAAGATAATTATTTCTGAAGTTCTGTAAAGAATATAATCTAACTCTGGATGGGGTCGGGCTCATTTTAATTTCAATTTGAATTTTATTTTAACTATTTTAATGTAGAGAATTCAGTGTTTACTGGTAAAGAGGGATATTCAGTTTTTATTGTGTTCTACCTCTAGCTGATTGCCTCACTATAAATAATTCTAGGCAACTTCATGAAGTTTTATTATTTTAATTGATCCAGTTGGGCTGCAGCTATGGAGTATAAGGGGCTCGCTCACAGTGTCACCAGATGTGCAGATTTTTCTGATAGTGACCAGCTAATCTTCAAATTACCAGCAATTCTTTTTTCCAATACTAGTGCAATTCTCCAACATATAACCTGAAACCTCTGACTTACCATAGACTCATCAAATGGAGAATTTAAATGGATAGTTCACCCAAAAATGAAAATTGTCATCAATTACATACCCTCATGTCATTCCAGACTTTAATTCTTTAAAGGAGATATTTCCTAGAATGTGCCAACCGTTTTGTCCATACAAGTCAATGGGATTCAAAAGTGCTTTTGGCCACATTGACTTTTGTTGTAAGGACGAATAAAAAAAAAAATGCTGAGACATACTGTATCTCCTTTTATGCTCCACAGAAGAAAGAAAACCATTCATGTTTGGAATGACATGAGGGTGAATAATTGATTTTCATTGAATTGTAATTCTTAGGTGAACTGTCCCTTTAAGTTGCTGCTAAGTCCTGCATAAGTGGCAGATTTTGTAATGACTGATGTGTACAGGTTTCATGGGACCTTTAGAACCTATAGTCAAAACTCAGTTAGCATTTTCTGAAGAAGCTGCCTTTCCTATGAGCCACAGTCAATCCCCTTTTCTATGAACCGAAAGATGTCTTAACTTACTGATTTCCTTTTTGTTCCTGTGTCACTGTTATATTTAAGTTTAAATGGCAAATACATACTGTAACCTCTAATCTAATGTATTTATTTTGAAATGATTACACGTCTTTACATCTTAACAGCAAATGATTGCAACCTAACCGCCTTTTCCATAACGCATCTAGAGATCGTCATAGGCACTGAATATTCATAAGAGAACGTAGTGCATTTTTGCAATGCATGTTACATGCTTTCTTCTACTTTTCCTGCTCTTTCAACAGGAAGGCAGGTCTTATGATGTGTTTAGAGGTTACATAACTGTTGTTGTGGTTCGATGTTTACGCCACAAGGCTGCTCAGCACCACGGCTGTGTAATTAAACCACCCTAATGCATACATATCAGAGAAATCAAAAAGTAGTCCAGAGGCTCTGAATTGGTGCTGAATTAGTGGTATAACAATATGTACAATTAAGAGAGAAATTGGTTTCAGTATAAGCACTGATCTGTTATATACAAACTGTTGTAGTAACAGGAAAAATAGTTTTGGGATGTGGGCTTGTGAGCAACGTTTTTGTACAGTTAGCTTTTTTGTAATTGTTTTTGAAATGTTCTCTTATTTCCTGATGTATGCATGATAAAGACCATAAGAATGCAAGATTTTCTTGATTTCTTAACTCATCTGCTGAATATTGAATATGTTGGCTCAGTCATGCATGTATTAAAAATGATGCTGATGCTTTTTCCATCAGTCAGAAAGACTGTAATCTTTAAGCCAGGAGTGTGAATCAGAACCTCTCTGCAAAATACATGCCTGGGCTACAACCTACACTGATTGACTCAATATACAGAGATATTTGCTATTTATGAATGTTCATAAGATTTATAAATGTTGTACAGTTTGTATTTTTTTAAGATGTCTCTAACATTGATTTCTCCCCTTCCCCACAGATTATTTGTGAACCAATGTTATGTTAATAAATATGTTCATTTTAAAGCAAATATGCGGTTTCATTTTTCTCGTGATACAAGATTCTTGACATTTCAAAATGTCTTCTATAAACGGAAATTATTAGAGGGCCGTAGAAGTTTTAGGTTATAGCTCTGTAATATTTTAGCAAGACATTACTCTTTGTGAGAGCAGTATATGAAATTAAGTCCTTATTATGTTACTAGAACAACTGAAAAAAGTCAATTGTGATGAAATATTGACTAAAAAATTTGGCTATTTGAATATTGGTCTATAAACCATGCTTAAACCCTTTCAGTACTATTCAGAATTTTTACCATTCAGTTTTACTTATTAATTATTCCATTTAATAAACAAGAAAAAATGACATTAATTTACTGGGCTGAATAAACTACGACTTTTTTATGCCTCATTCAACCATCAAGGTTGATGGGAAATCGTTGCGCCCACTGTGTGTTGCTACAATCGTCCAATAGAGGGCGTTGCCCCAAATAAAGAGGTGCCGCAACATCAGAGGTGGTGATTGGATCTAGCGGTTGACATGCGGGATTGTAGCCAATCATTGCTAAAAGGTTAACTGTGCGTACTGCGTACTACAGAATGAAGCACGGCAGCGCCGGTGGATCAGCAACACGCTGACGGGTGTCATAAGATCATTTGAAGGACTCGCTACGAGGGTTCCCTCACATTTTATACCATTTTAGAGGTAAATATGTCGGAATGTGTGTTTTAGCGCTTTATCTGGTTCTGGTGTTTAGTGCATTAGCCGTTCGGTGAAGATGTCCTGTTGAAAATCCAAACGACCTGCAGTATATGTTGCAAAGGCATGATCCAGCCAAACAAACCTTTGTCAGAGATATGATTTGTAAAATACTTTTATGGCTATGAAACGGATAGATTGTTGTAAAAGAAATACACCCCGTGTGATATGACATCCATCACGTGCTAACAGGCGCTGCATTAATAATTGCACACCCATATTCACGTGCATGATGCACAACAGGTCCTGTTTTAATGCTTTTATGTGCAAATATCTGATGACAATGCAACTTACAGCTTCACTGAGCAAAAGAAAACAGTAAAGGTAGATGTAACTGATGCCTTATTGTTTATTTTTGCACATGCTACACCCATATTGAGGTTTGCAGAGAGAAAAAGTGAAGTGAATCAAACCTACATTCAAATAAAGTCTGGTTTGACCCACATCTATGAGTAGTGACCCTACTTACCCCCACCCAAAATTGAGTTTTACATATTTGCTTATAAATAATCTGATTAATTTATGATTTATAGATATTAAATAGGTTTAAAATTGTTCTTTTTGGGACCACTTGACAAAAAGTTATATTTATGGATTATAATTACAGTGCAAGAAGCTTCTAAAATGTCATTCTTTAATATGGCTGTCAACGCTTTTTATTAATTTTGGTTGTTCTACCAAATCTATCTTTGTGAGCATCATTCATATTTGCATCTTTTCAAATGCCCAATATTGCTTTTAAATACCAAGAAAATACATCACATTAGATTACATGCAGTGTTATTTTAGTATTTATATACTAATAAAGTATTTATTAATATTTTAAATAATATCTTTTTTAATATTTTAAATTTTCATTTTAGTTTAAGTTGTAGAAATTCTGTGTATTCTGGTGTTGTCAAAAGTACCGACCGCGTTACCAAGTTGATACTGAAATTTTTAAAATGTGACTCCTTGAGCGCTGTTGATCGGATTCGTAAACGCCTCTGATTGGCGATTGTGTTCACACGCTACTGAGATATGTCTGTGATTGGCTACAATGATCAGCGCTTCAAAAACATGTTGTAAATAGACCTCACGCTCTTCACCGAGCGCTTACTGAGCGTTTGAAAGCAGGCTTCGCTCGAGCTATCAAAACGCTTTCAAATTTAAATACTTCGGTGTGCTTTCAAACACTCTTGTGTGTTGATCATTGTAGCCAATCACAGACGTATCTGATGAGCGCTTTAACACAAAGGCCAATCAGAGGTGTTTACGAATCCGCTCAAAGCATCACATTTTTAAAATTTCAGTACCGACTTGGTCAGTACTTTTGACAACACTGGCATTTTTAGTATATTTCTATATAACTTTAAGTTATTTTTACTTAAAGTAATAAATAACAAACAAAAATTTAACTTTTTAAAGTTAGTTGCCAAAGTAACATTCTAATTTTAAAGTTTTTCTTGTAATAATTTTCTAATTATTTATTTGATTTCAGCTTAATTTCAGTTACCCAACAATTTGTTAACAGTTTTAGTTTTAGTACCAATAACCATACTGAATGCATATAACTGATTAATCTTTTAATTGTAAAAATCATATCATTAACTAGAAAAATGGCTTATTTTGAGGGCTTCTCAAACATCAAGATTGGAACTGAATATTTATTTCATTAGAACAAACAGTCAATAAATTGTAAATAAATGACTAGCAATGTGCATTTGCTGTCATTTTGAACAAGCATCAAATAAAAAAGTGCTCTTGTAGGTGCGTGTGCTTATGGACCCTTTTAACATTTCCCGGGTTCTCAGAAGCAGAAAGTTTATAGTTTATAGTGGAGAACAGAAACTACAACGAATATAATTTTTCTGTTCCCTTTTGACCCAATTGCAAAAGCAAAAAAAAAAAAAAAAAAAAATCCATGATGGTGTTTCTATGACTTTCCAAAAGAGGTAAAAAAGATAGAGAGATGGATTATGTTGGTCAGAAGAGAGAAGGACGTCAAATTTACAGTCACTCCCTCAGAAGCTGTATTAGAAACAACTCGCGCAACAGCGTTAAGCAGTTTTCTGTAATTTAATGGCAACAACACGTCAACACAGTCTTTGAAAAGGGTCCAGTAGGGTAATTAGGGTACCCCAAGTGAGGAGCTCCTGTCCTGTCATGCTGTAAGGAGTCAGGACAAATCATTCAGCTGGTGTTTAATCATATTTCACTCTTTTGCCTGTTCCTCCTGCTGAAGAGAGGCAGAACAGGTGGTTTGAGGGAACAAGATGGACGTGGATGTCCCTAAACCCCGTGTGTTTCTGAGCTACAGCCCCACTGCCCTGTTTTCACAGTGAGAATCATTCTGCATGGTGTTGCTTCCTTGTGTGTGTCTGCGACATCTGTGTGTCGCCCACCGCTTTATGCATCAGTACTGTGCTGAAGCTCGGCTTTGTCCTTCAGCTGATGCAGTTGTTGCAGAAATACCTCATGAAAATGCAAATGATTTGATTGGAGGTTTCATTTGGTTTGGGAGATTTGAATTTTTGCCATTACTACAAGATGGCAAAGTGTGTTATTGCAGCCTTGTCCAATGCACTGCTTTTGCTGTGTGCTTGAACTTTAAAATCTAATTGAATAAAACAAAGACTGTGTTGTTAAATATGCTGTTTGAAAGATCTGACATGTTCCAGAAAAGGTTTCCACAGGCTTTAATGTTCACAACCCAATTATAGGGGCATTAAAGTCTCTGTGTTTGTGAAATGTGATCTTTGTTCTCCTTATTGAGCCAATTAGGTAACAAAAATTAGGCTAACTAATCTCCTAAATGAGTGCTCAAATAGTAACATTTAATTGGAGTTCTGCAGATTTTCTTGTTGGATTCAAAGTTTTGTTCTAAGTTTGAAATCTTTGCCGTTGTCATCACCAATTCATTCGTGTTGCATGGCGCTACTGAGAAGGCCCATGTAAAGTCATACATGGTGCGGATTAAAGTTCAGGTCTCTTCATGGACCTTACAGCTTGTTCTACGTCTCTAGGTGGAGTTTACCGGTTGGACCGACCCAAGTGATGGCCGCGGTGCAAGATGGGCCTTGGAAGAGCCTGAGCTCGGGGAAGAAAGTAGCTTTGGCTGCCGGCCTCTCTGTGGGCGCCACGGTGGGATACCTTGTTTACCGTCATATTCGAAGCAGCAGTGGTAAGTTGTGGACTCTAGCAAGCCCTTTTCATGCTCTTACTGTAACAGTTGCCATGTGCTGACATCAGTTTTCACTCATTGATGGTCAAAATGATATTGTTTGGAATTTTAACAATGATAATATAGTTTAAATATTGTTCATTCCATCGTTTGATTTTGTAGTGCAATGCCAAAGCAAAGAGGAGTCCAGAATATCTGTTCCCCTTAACGTGTACCAATCTATTGCAAGATATCAAAGCGCCTTCCTAGACCTAGTGAGTGTTTATTCTTTCTTTTTTATGTCACTTGTCTGTTATCTGATCTGGAACTATACAGCATAAACAATATACTGTTTAAAAGTTTGGGGCATGTGAGACTTTTTAATGTTTTTGAAGGAAGTCTTTTATGTTCACCAAGGCTGCATTTAATTACAAAAATACAGTGATATTGTGAAATATTATAATAGTGTAAAATAATATGCACTGTATATTCAAATTCCTGTGATGACAAAGCTGAATTTTCAGCATCATCAATTCCAGTCTTCAGTGTCACATGATCCTTCAGAATATATTCTAATATGCTGATTTGGTGCTGAAGAAACATTTCTTCTTATTATTAATGTTGAAAACAGTTGTGAAACATTGTTTTGGATACTTTAATGAATATAAAGTTAGAAAGAACCGCATTTATTTGAAATAGAACATTATAAATAATGATGTAACATTATAGATGTCTTTGTTACTTTTAGTCAATTTAATGCATCCTTGCTAAATAAGTATTAATTATAAAACAAAATCCTACTGACCCCAAACTTTTGAATGATAGTGTATGTGTGTGTATTATTGTATGCTATGAATATTTGTCTCTGTGATGAATTACTTTTGTTCCTCATTCGTAAGCTGCTTTGGATAAACGTTTCTACTTCAAAGAATGTAAATGTTATATTAAGTTTTATAATATTTGTGATTTACAAGCCTGTAAAAGAACAAAATCCTAATGAGTATTTAAAAAAAACATTGAAAGTACTTGAGTAGATGTTTTATGATTTGTTTTGTGATTCTCTAACCCTCCCATTTGTGTAGGTGAATCAGAAGTCCGGTGCCCAGATAAATGTGCTGCCGAACACTGAAGAACAGAGCATGGTGAATTTTCTGATCCAGGGCTCACCCGAGCAGATTCTGGTGGCACAGTGTGCGCTGGAGAAACTGGCCACCGACTGTGAGGTCATCACTGATGTTATAGACGTGCCTCAGACGGCATTTGGACGAATTATAGGTTGGTGTACACTTGAAGTAAAAGTATCTGTTGTCGTATTTTCAGAGCATTTGTGCTTCGCATCATTCTGTCAACATGTTGTTCACAAAGTTGTTTGCTCCAGGTCGTGGTGGTGAGACCTTAAAGTTCATCAACAGAGTCTCAGGGGCCAGGGTAAACTGCTCCAAAGATCGTGGACATGGCTTAGAGGAGAAGGGCAAGATCACAATAACCGGCACACGCAAGGAAGTTCAGAGTGCAAAGGTGAGATTTTGGCATACGTGTGGTTTAGAAAAATAGCTTTCTGCGCTCACACACAGATTTTATGCTCACATGTAGTGAGTGAAACCTAGTGTTTGGTTTTGGTTTTTCCTCACAGGAGATGATCATGGAGAAGGTCATAGAGAATGAAACCGTAAGGAAGCGGATAAGTCAAGCTTCTGCACTGCGTCAGAAGAGGAAACCGCCAGAAATTGAGCAATTTAACAAGGCCCAAGGACCAGAGAATGAATTATTAAAGCTTAATGGAAAAGATTTACCTTCCCCAGTGATTGAGCTTAAGCAAGAGGAGCCTGCTACGGTCAACGGCTTTACAGACGGCAGTGATACTGCTGAAAACTCCCTGAAATCAGAGGAGGAGGAGATTCTCTCTCCAGTATCGCCTTTGGAGATCTCCAAATTTGAAAGTAAGATTAACTAAACCCACTTCCACAATAACAGTTAATTTAATGGAATCACAAAAAAATTAGAATTCTGTCATCATTTGCATACATTCATGTCGTTCCAAACCTGTATGAGATTCTATGCAAACTCTATTTGTGTTCCACAGAAGAAACTAAGTCTTTATTCACTTGAAGGTGAATAAATGACAGAATTTTCATTTTGGGTGAACCATTCCTTTAAGAACATGTTTAGAAATTTGCCTAGGAAGGGCTAAATGATTAATCAAAATAAAATAAGAATCTGATTATGGGAATGAGATTTGATTATGGAATGTTTTTTATATATATATATATATATATAATGTATATAAATATATGTCTTGCTATTATATTATTTATATTTTTTTAATTAGATGATTATAATTTTGTCATACTGATATAAAACACTATGATTTTTAGGGAAACTTTGTGTATATTTTAAATTACAATCTTTATCAGAAATTTTCATCAGAAAAATTGCAATTAGACTTTTTTTTCCACATAATTGTTCTGCCCTACCCAGAAATTATATTTTGAGTATTGTGTAAACGGGCCCTTAGATTCATGTAGAAGATCAAATCACTAATTAGTCTTTTCTTACCAGTTCCTAGTCCAGACCTGAGCTTCCAGCCCGATGAGCATCTGGAGGTGTACGTGTCTGCCTCTGAGAATCCTCAACACTTTTGGATCCAGATCCTGGGGGTCCGATCTCTACAGCTGGATAAACTGACTGCTGAAATGAGCCGTTTCTACAACAGTGATACCTCACAAGTAAGTTTGCTTGACCTCACTTGACTTGGGCCCCATGACCATGATATATTAGTAAATTACTTCTCCTTTATTTTTATTTCTTTTATATTATTAGTGAATAATTACTTCTTCTCTTACCCCAGGAGCACAGAGTGGAGACCATTATTGTTGGAGACATAGTGGCTGCTCCATACAGGGACCATGGCACATGGAATCGTGCTCGAGTGTTAGGAATTCTGGGCTCTGGCCTGGTGGATTTGTATTATGTGGACTTTGGGGACAATGGGGAGCTTCCACGGGAACATTTACTAAGCATGAGGTAAACGAGAGATGGAGAGTGCAGAATCAGCTGTTATGCTTATGCTTCTTTGGCTCTTGATTTGTATTATTTTTCCCATTTCTGAATCAGCACAAAGTTTCATTTATACTGGTATATAGTATATTGTTTTATATATATGGTATATTATTTTGTGATGTTCAGAAGTGACTTCCTAAGCCTGCCCTTTCAAGCCATTGAGTGCAGCCTAGCAGGGGTTCGTCCTGCAGGTAAAAAGTGACGTTCAGGTATTTATCAGTGAAATAATATAAGTTTCATTAACAGAATAAAGTAAAAATGATATCTTTATGATGTTTTTAGGAGAGGTTTGGACTGAGGCAGCCCTGGATGACTTTGAACGCATGACATACTGTGCTGAATGGAAGCCTTTACTAGCCAAACTGTACAGCTATTCTCATTCTGAGATCTCGTCCTGGCCCAGTGTGAAACTCTATGACAACAGCCAGGGAAAGGTTAGAGGTCAACATCACAACTCACTTTAGTGAATCTGTTTGATGTTAAACAATAAAGGCTGCACTTAATATATATTCTGGCACCTCAAACTGGAATATTTTATACCATAGCACCTGCTTAATCTTAAACTTAATCCAAACATTCATGCGCTCTTTAATAGAATTGCTACCACCTAGCAATGCCGTAGCATCCACTCATCCACCTACAGTCTAGCACCCATCAAAATCACCCTAACAAATACTGACGTTGCAGTGGCGAGATTTACATGGACAGGCATCAGATTATTTTAAGATTAAATTGTAATAGTTTTTGTTTTTTAAATCCTCAGGCTGTGGATCTGGGTAAGGAGTTGATTAGTCTCGGTCATGCTGTAAGCTGCGAGGATGAAGGGATTGGGCTGAGGGGAGACTGGGATGAGTCCAGATCATTACAGAAGATGCTGGTAAGATATATGGATTGTGTTATACAGTGTATTGGAGGTGGAAGCAGCAATAAGAGAATCTCTGTTTGGATTTTCACAGGACGACATGACTGGAGCAACCTCTGAATTCAGTATGTCCTGCATCAGTTTGTCAGGTACGTTTTCTTTCAGCTTTGTGGAAGAAATGGAATGAGACACTTCAACCTTCCCGTGCAACTTCCTTTTTCATGCGTGCTTTTATTCCTCCAGATACACTACCATTCAAAAGTTTGGGGTCAGTTTTTTTTTTTTTTTGGAAAGATAGTAATACTTCAAGTATGCATTTAATTGATCAAAAGTGGCATTTATAATTTTACAAAAGATTTCTATTTCAAATAAAGGCTGTTCTTTTGAACTTTCTGTTCATCAATGTATCACGGTTTCCACAAAAATACTGATGTTAAATGTTTCTTAAAGGGATAGTTTCTATCATTTAAATTCTATATCATTTACTCACCCTTAAGTTGTTCAAAAGCTGTATAATTTTCTTTTTTCTGTTGAACACAAAGGAAGATATTTTGAAGAAAGTTTGTAACCAGGCCACTTTGGGGCACCTTTGACTTCCGTAGTAGGAAAAAAAACTACTATGGAAGTCAATGGTGCCCCGAAACTGTTCAGTTTAACACATTCTTCAAAATATCTAGAATTCTTCAAAATAGATAGAATTTTCATTTTTGGGTGAACTATCCCTTTAAGCACCAAATCAGCATATTAGAATGAGTTCTTAAGGATCATGTGACACTAAAGACTGGAGTAAGGATGCTGAAAATTCAGCTTTGCCATCACAGGAATAAATTACATTTCTAAATATATTAAATTAGAATTTACCTGACCCCAGACTATTGAACAGTAGTGTATTTCAGTTCAGCAGTGTTTAACCAGTTCTTGGGCTGGCGTGTGTGAAGGTTCAGCATATCCATGGGTAAGCAAGCAGCTGGAATGGTCTTCATGTCTCACAAGCTCTTTGGAGGTGGAGCGAGCTGACGTGGACCAGAGTCCGTGTTTTGGACTCATGTCTTCCTCTTCCCTGATCCACTCCACTCCATCTCAGAACCTGAGTGATCTAGTCAGCCAAATACTTGAGTCGTCTTCCTCCGTGCTAGACCCTCCAATCCAGTCCAACAACTTAACCCCAGATGTCCTGTCAGTTCAGGAAATCTCGTCCACATCTCCTTCCTGTGTGGAGGTTGTGACATCAGCTCTGGATTCCTTCACTCTTAGTGATGACGTTTTCCTTGGCACGCATTGTTACGGCAAGAAGATGACATCTACTGCGTCAGAAGAGACGGGCTCATCTTGTACAGTGGACAGTTACAGTGAAAATACAGAGAGCAGTAACAGCAGTGATGGCATCAGAGGAGTGTGGTATTACCTTACTTCCTCTAGGGACTCGTCCGAGGCATCTCTCAGCACCACCATGCCTCAGTCGTCCACTGCATCATCTTCGTATTTGACCGAATCTTGTGACGGGACCACTGCTTCCTCTGTCTCTGTGATTGAACTGAGCTCAGATTCATCCAGGAGTGTTGAAGTGGCACTCAGTCAAGCTAATCTGACTCATCCACACCCAAATCCAGAGGTTATCGCTCTGAGTGACAGTAGCAGCTGTGGAAGTGACTTAATTAGCACTTCTAAAGGGCATAAACATGAGTCATTTATGGAAGGAAATTTACATGAACCAAACCTGCTAAAAAGTGATGTGAAATGCCAGTCGCCAAGCTTGAATGATGAAAGTGTAACTGGAGGAAGAGGAAGTAAACAAGACCTTCAGGAAACAAAGAACGTGGATTTCAAAAATGAAAAGGGGATCAGTGGTGAAGACAATTCAACAAGAGGTGTAACTTTTATATATAACTTAGTGACACACTGGAGCACGTTGGATCTCTATGGGATGTGACTGGTTTTCAATTAAGGGCTTTAATTCACCTTACTACACTGAATATGCCTTGTATCTGACATACAGCACAACTGAGGCTTTATTTACACTGCACATGGGTTTGGGCTTCAATGGGAGAGCTGCATTATGCCTCAAGATTCTGGAAACTTACCAATTGAAAATAGACAAGCTCCACACATTCACATTTAAAAAAAATCTCTAGTAATTTTTTCTATTTATAATTTTATTGCTTATTGCTTTTTCTTCCTTTTTCTGTCTTGCTTTTAATTTTTTTTTTTCATTTTATGAAAGATGGTATACAACTATAAATAATGCCTTAGTAGTAGTATTGTTTTTATTTTAGTATTATATTTATACTATTATAGTAGGGGTTTTTTTTAATTACCTTTTTTATATTTTCAACTTTCATTTTGTTATTAAAGTTTGACTCGTATATGCTTGTCATTTTTATTAGTTTTTTTTTCTATTTAGCTGGTTTATTTCAGTTTTAGTAAATTTAGTACTTTACATAGCCCCTAAAGGGACATAATGATGGAAAAAATATGAGATGGGAGGAAAAAATATATTCAATGCTTTTGCGTTCCTTTGCAAAATGTTTGCGTTCCCCCGAGAAACTTTGCATTCGCTCGCAAAAAAAAAAACCTCAAGGTTTGCAAGCGAACGCAAAACATTTGCCAGAGAATGCAAAAGCATTGACATAATTTTTCCTCTCATCTCATATTTTTTCCATCACCATGTCCTTTTAGGGGAATTGCCCAATCCTGTGTTGATCTAACTTACTGCAAAGTTCAGCTTCAACCCTGATCAAACACAACTGAACCAACTAATTAAGATCTTCAGGAGCACTTGATAATTACAGTCAGATGTGTTGGAGCAGGGTTGGATCTGAACTCTGAAGGGAACAGGATTGGGCACCCCTGCTTTAGGGGCTCCTTAGTTCTTCATCTTATTTTATTTCACCTAATTACCAAGGCAACATTTGCGGTTTAAGTTTTCATCAAAAATGTATATATTAGCTTTTTTTCTTTATTAATTACAATATTATTAGCAGCAGCAGCTTTCCATGAATTACATTGTGTAAAGGCTTTTTTTCTTGTTGCTTATTACAGATCAATGCTCCTAGCACCTTTAAATTTCGTACTTGTATATTTCTGTTTTGTGTCTTTTTCTGATTTATATTATAGTTTTGTCCTGTTTAATGTTTTTTTTCCCCCCTGTTCATCTTTCAGAAGTTGCCTCAATTTCTGGAAGTGTGGATGACACTATTGATGAGGAATTCAACTGACAAAAGACCAAAGAAATGTATGCCTTGATATTGGTAAGCAAAAATCACTATAATCTCATATAATAATTTTTGTATAATATTCCATTTAAGACCAGCTGATTGTGCTAATGCTGTCACTCTGCCTGTATCCTCCTCTCCTCCTCAGAGACCAGTCATTATCTTCATTTAGCACATGCTTCCCGTCTCTGAGAAAGAGCCTTACTTGACTACGCCACCTGACTGTATTTACTGCATAGGTTCACTCATATAAGGAATGGTTTTCAATGTTCGTATCTTGTCTAAACTTTTCAGGACATCTTGAAGGCATTTGATTTTTTTTTTTTTTTAATGGTTTGCACTTGTTCTCATTGTATTAATCTCATTTACATATAAAATGTTGCATATTTTTTTGGTCTGAAGAACAGATAATAGACAGTGGAAGAGCAGAGCTCAGGGAACTCATGTTTGAGTCAGAAACCTCAGTATTGTTGCAGTGTAGCACCAAGGTTCCTTTGGTTTGTTTCCAAGTGATAAGATGGTTCAACTTTTGTTGATGGATCATTTTTGGTTTTTGTACCGTTTCTCATTTTCTGTGTCAAAATTATTTATGTTGTGAATTGAGATTTATTACATTGAATGCTATGGTATATATATGTATACAATCAAATAAAGTCTATTATTATACCCCATATTAATTTAAATAGCTTGTTTTGTGCAAGTTGAGTGAACATGGTCCTTCTGTTGTATTTGTTTTATTGTACTGCAG
>RJVU01067793.1:7703850-7749217 GCA_003731715.1 Anabarilius grahami | reverse complement strand
AATAGATGCGCACTGTTTATTAGGTAATTGTAAAATACAAAAGATGTTATAAAATATGCAAGGTGTTATGTGATTAAAAAAACAGGAGCTAATTACAATGGCTGAAAATGTGGTAATGGAAATAGTTAATATACATTTATTAAGACACCTTGAACATTTCATTCATTAATACAGTTTATTCACTATAGCTTAAAAATGGTAATAAAATATGACAAGATCTTAGAGTTAAACTGTGTCAGAAATAATCTTAATTATGTCAGATAACACTTAAGCAAAACATGGTCAGGTCAAAGTGTCTGAATAATATTTTGGTTTTTCCCGATTTCTATCAATTTTACTGGTAGTCCACTGTATGAAGACTTTTAGGGTACAATATGTCACAGTTTACTTTATTTTGCTATCATCACTCTCATAAATGAACTATAGTGTCCTGCACCCACTAGTAAACGTATATCAAAAATGTCTGAATACATTTTGGTTTGACTGTAGCTTCTATTATATGTACAGATAGCATAGACTAAGCAATACAACTCTAAGAAACAGCAAATAATTCAATAAAATATTTAACACCTACCTAACCCATAAATAATAAGGCAGTCAACTTAATATACAAGATTACTGATTGAAATTCTGTGAAGGAGCTGTAAGTTACTGACTTTTTAGCATGTATGTCATGTTCAAAATGTATGTTGCTTTTGAGTATAATACAAAAATTTGAATGTTATGAGGTAAAATTTGTTGTGTATGTGAGGCTGTGCATCAATAGAGGATTACTGTAAAATGATTGCAACTCATATTTGAATGTTTTTTTCAACAAACGACCAGTGACAGGATATGCCTTACCTAAGAAAATGTTGATTGTCTACCTCAAAATGTCAAACAAGATTTAATATGAGTATAATTTGTATAAGCTATTGATTTTTGGCTTCAGGGGTCCAGAGACCCGATACCTGTAGGACCTGAAGTAAGGCTACAGCGCACACACCTCATTGAACTGCTCGCATAAAACACTATCCCCATCTACTGAGCTGGCCACACATCTAGACATTTATCATCCCATCCATTATTTCATCCTGTCATATTCTATTACCATAACGTTATGACCGTAGACATATTATATTTTATAGTTATGGTCAATAAATCTGCTATGGCAACACAAAGTCCGTATTTATTTGACCCTCACTAAAACATTTCCTATTACCTTATATGGTGTAAAAGTGCTTAACAGGTTAACCGTTATTGGCTAATATCCACGTCAATCATTGTAGATGCACGCGCACGCGCACTCGAGCCATGACAATTGTTGATAATCAACTGGAGTTATTTTTTGCTTTAGAGTAAAATAATTTCAAGCCAGGCCCTTTCCCTCCGGGGGGCTCTCGGACCATACCACAACGAACATAAGATACCGACTTGCATGAAGGGCTAATGGAAAACCCAAGGGATATGGTAAGAAAGAGTTTATTTGAGCCCGCTTCCTTGATTTAGCGCAGTTAGCGGCTAGCAGTGTTAGCCGTCCTCTTTGTTTTGGTTGTCAGAAACAGATCCTGCTAGTCACACAAACTACAGCATTTACCTTATTCAAATAGCTCGTAATACTTTATATGCTATGTAATCGCTCATTCAAACCAGCTGTCTCACTAAATGGTGCAAAAACAACTGGTTATGTATGTGTTTTGTGCAGCTGAAATATACCCGCAGGCCCATGAATGTGTGTATGTTTGTGTTTATGGTCGTATATCATAACATAGTTAGTAGACAGTTTTTATGGGGATCATAGCTGCGTTAAGGACGTTTTCATAAAACGTTCTGTTTATGTAGGCAGCTCACTAGGTTTTGAGGCACAGCATATGTGTATGTTTGCTTGTGTAATGACCTAAATATCGTTTAAAGGTGGGTTATGAGAATATGAAATGTGTAGATTTTGCTGAAATGGTATTTTAGCGGGTGTAAAGGAAATTATATTATATCAGATTAAGAAAATGTCTGAAATTATTCATTTTGAATTCAGGTCACAGTGGTTTGGACAAATACTTATCTGATGCACCAGTCTAGTACTTAAATATTGAAAAATATAAATATGTAGATCCTGAAAATACAGCAGATATCATTGAAAATGTGAAATGAGATTCTTTTGCATTGGCTATCTCATTTCTTGAAATGCCCTGTGGGGATATTGGGTGCTGATGATATTGACCCTTTGTTCATGGTATTTCTCTTTTTTGTGACCCCTGAGAACCTTCAGTTTTATTCATGTTATTTGCTCTGCTTCCTAATTCCCGGCTCATTAAAGCATTGATGAACTAGTATAAAGATTATGGTTATCACTGACTGTAATATTAATCATGCTATATAATGTCAAATGTAATTATTTAAGTATTATGGCTGTATAAGTGAGCTTTAATCCTTGTCTTTCATTGCCCTTTCTTTAATTGCTCTTTTCTTCTCTATTTTCTCCACATTTTTCCCCTCTTCTTGCCTCATCACACGTAGGCTGAGCACACTCCCCGCTCAGAGCGGAAGAGGAGAGATTCGTTCGGGATGTTTGACGGGTATGACAGCTGCAGTGAAGACAGCAGTAGCAGCTCCAGCTCAGAGGACAGTGAGGATGAAGTCCCCAGCATCCCCGCCAGCCTGCCTATCATCAAAAACAACGGCCAGGTCTACACCTATCCTGATGGAAAAGCTGGAATGGGTTAGTCATCATGTTCATATATAGTGGGGTCCTTGTGAAATCACAAAAAAATTGGTTTTATTTTTCATTGAAACCTGGAAATAAAAAGAAAGTAGTATATATTTCACTCATTTTTATAATTTGTCCATGGTTACAATATCATTTCTAATGAAAAATTGTATTTATTATCCCATTTACCCCCTACCACCAAAAATCATCTTTATGGTTTGCTTTTCATCTAGGATAGATATGTTAAATAGTGTGATTGATGATTGTTTTTTTTCCCATGCAGCAACCTGTGAGATGTGTGGTATGGTTGGTGTACGAGATGCTTTCTACTCTAAAACAAAGAGATTCTGCAGTGTATCCTGCTCCAGAAGCTATTCCTCCAATTCTAAAAAGGCCAGTATACTGGCAAGACTTCAGGTAACTACTCATGGACTTAAGAAGCACTCCAAATCAAATTACTACCTCTGTTGTTGTTTATTTTTTTCTCTTTCCATAACTGACATATTGTATTTGTTCTTTTATTCTATCAAGGGTAAACCACCAACAAAAAAGGCTAAAGTCTTACAAAAACAGCCATTAATGGCAAAGTTGGCAGCTTACGCACAGTATCAAGCAAATCAACAGAACCAAGCTAAATCAAAATCAGGTAAATGGCTGTTCGACTAAGTTTAAAGTTTCATTGTGCCTAATTGATTAAAAAAAAAATCACAATATTTAATGTCAACTTGTTGTTCTTTATCTCATGAAGTGGTTCCTGTTGAAGGCTTTGACTGGGGCCGGTACATTTGTAGCAATAATCTAGTTGGGGCACCAGTCAGCTGTTTCAAACATGTAAGTATAGGCAGAGAATTATCATAATTATTTTTCTTATAAACTTTTGGCTTATATATTTTTTTATAAATACTCTGCTTGTGACATGATAACTCTCCAGGTGCCCATGGGTATGTGCTGGGGTGACATAGCAGAGGGGGTGAGGGTGGAGGTCCTCAATTCTGACACAAACCTCTCCACAAAAGTTTACTGGGTAGCAGGGATTGTCAAACTGGCAGGTAATGTTGTAGTTTAATAACTGCCAACTCTTTTGCTTTTAAGAATGTTTGATGTATTATAATTAAATGATTTATTTTAATAACTTCTCAGGTTTTAAAGCTCTTCTGCGCTATGAGGGTTTTGATAATGACTCAAGCAGAGACTTCTGGTGTAATCTGTGTATCCCAGAAGTCCACCCTGTTGGATGGTGTGCCTCTAGTGGAAAGCCACTGGTGCCTCCTAAATGTATGTAAAACATTAAGCTATTCAAATCTACGTAGTTAGTTGTTTTTTTGATGTTAAAATAGTGTGAACTTGCCATTGCTGAATAGGAGTAATTATACATTTTTAAAAATATATTTTCAACTTCATAGCCATCCAGCATAAGTATTCTAACTGGAAAGCGTTTCTTGTGAAACGACTCACTGGAGCCAAAACTCTTCCACCGGATTTTGCCACAAAGGTAAGACTGTATCCCAGCAGTGACTATAAAGCATAGAGAGACTCTGGAAAAACCTGTAGATCAAGATCTTCTTGCTATGATGAGCAAATACACCAGGAAATAGTCACAAAATGGATTAACATGTGGTAAAGGTGTCAGACTGCCTTTCTGTAATAAAAGAAGCAGACCTCACTGACCGTGTTTACATACACATCGTTTGTCATTGAGATAAGCGTGTAATAAATAGAGCGTACCTATTTTTTGTCAACTTTGTGAAAAAAGGTCTTTTTTTTTTTGTTTGTTTCTTCTATTGTTTGACTTTTTGCAAGTAGCACCCATAATTAATTTTATTTGGACACATGCAGGTATATAATTAATTTTCCATTACAATTTCTTTATTTGAAAGAAATGTAATACTTTTATTCAGCAAGGGCGCATTAAGTTGATCAAAAAGCGACAGTAAAGACATTTATAATGCTACCAAAGATATCAAATAAATGCTGTTCTTTTGAATTTTCTATTGAAAGTAAAATTGTATCACAGTTTCTTCAAAAATAACCTGCAGCACAACTAGTTTCAACATGGATGATGATAAGATTGATGTTTCTTGAGCACCAAATCAGCATATTAGAATGATTTCTGAAGGATCATGTGACACTGAAGACTGGAGTAATAATGCTGAAAATTCAGCTTTGCCATCGAGGGAATGAATTACATTTTTAAATATATTAAAAAGAAAGCTTGTAAATTGTAACATTATTTTGCAAAATTACTGTTTTTACTGTGTTTTTTTTATCAAAATAATGCAGCCTTGGTGAGCATAAGAGTCTTCTTTCAAAAACATTTAAAAAAATCTTACGAACCCCAACTTTTGAACGGTGGTGTACTAGTCTCATTTAAACTGTTTGTTTAAATGTTTAACTTGAAGGTTCATGAGAACATGCAGTACCCATTTAAGAAACTGATGCGTGTGGAAGTTGTGGATAAGACCCACCTGTGTCGTACTCGCGTGGCCTTGGTGGAACAGGTGATTGGCGGGCGTCTGCGTCTGGTGTATGAGGAGAGCCAGGACGGCACTGACGACTTCTGGTGTCACATGTTCAGCCCACTCATCCACTCCATTGGCTGGTCACGAAGCATTGGGCATCGTTTCAAAAGATCCGGTCAGTGTGGGAGTCTGAATGGTTTTGACATAACATAACATTTGATGACTTTGTTGTGGCTTATGAATCTAAACGTCTCTAATGTTGCCCTCTGCAGAGGTGATGAAGAAAATGGAGGGTCAGATGGATGCTCCCTCACAGTTGTTTCTTAAGGTACATTAATAATTGCTTTTTTTAATTCCACGGTGTGTTGGCAGTCACCTGCTCATGCGTGTCATCTTCTAAACCCACAGGTTAAGGATGTGGATCAGAGTGGGGAATGGTTTAAAGATGGAATGAAGTTGGAGGCAATAGACCCTCTAAATCTCTCTGCTATATGTGTTGCTACTGTAAGAAAGGTAAAGTTTTGCTGTTTTTATCTGATTGAGTGCGTTTACATGCACATTCTAAAGGTGATCGTGCTTAATAAGCCGGCAATGCACGTGGTCATGTAAACGCGTTTACCCTTTTACCTTTATCGGAGTAAGGTCATAAATGGCTTAAGCATAAACCGATTACCACAGCTCGATTTTTGCCCCTTACACCGATTTCGCCCAGCATGTAAACGCATTAACCTGCTTTCTGTCCGTTTATTGAAGTGCGCATGTGTGATATGTGACAGGAACGCGTCCTTACTGCGGATTTAAGCGCATCCAGACAGAGTAAACGTTTACTCTGGAAATATATCGCAAACTCAGACTCTTTCTTGACCCAAAGAATTATGAAAATGTGTTCTCATCTCATGCAGAATAAGTAGAAGTGGTGCAGTCAAAATGCTGCAAGATGCAACTGCATGAGAGGATAATATATGAGCCGTAAGTTTCCCACTGACATGTTGCAATACTATTGTTTGGTTTTTAATGCTTTATATAACATCACAACCGACATAAAAAATGAAATACTCTTGAGTTAGATACGCAAATTATTAAGTTTTGACATCACTACCAGGAAATAACCTGATTTATTAATAAAGTCATGTAAGTTTAATTGCGTTATCAGGTTATTGGTTTGCATGTAAACCCGGACAACAGGTTATTTCAATAAACTGATTTTTGTGAATAATCGCCGTACTGGTGTGCATGTAAACGCGCTCAATGATGTAAATGTTGATTTTTAGAACTGCAGTGTTATGATTTCTTTTGTCCAAGCACATAAAAATGCATGAAGTAGTGATTTGTAATTCAGACTTCGTGTCGTTGCACGGGTAGATAAAAAAAAATATAGAGTGGAAATGATGAAATACAGGTATTTAAAGTATTTTAAACTTTTGAATTTAACATGTAACCTTCTCTCAGGTGTTGGCAGACGGGTACCTAATGATCGGGATTGATGGTTCTGAGGCTGCTGATGGGTCAGACTGGTTCTGCTACCACTCAACCTCTCCCTCCATCTTCCCAGTCGGCTTCTGTGAAATCAACAACATTGAGCTCACACCCCCAAGAGGTGCGTTTCCTCTCTTTTTTTGCAGAGTGATCTGATCTGACATAATAACTGAATGAATCTGAAACTGCTCCACAGGGTACACCAAACTCCCTTTTAAATGGTTTGACTACCTCAGAGAAACGAGTTCAATTGCAGCCCCTGTGAAGCTCTTTAACAAAGTAAGTTTTCATGCGTAGACTGTGTGTTGGGGGGCAAATCTTTTTTTGTTTTAGTTTTGTTTGTTTCAAATTATGCATTGTTTTGTCTTGAATTATGCATTGTGGTGCATGCCATTGAATCATGCCCTCTCTTGCTCTCAGGATGTACCGAATCACGGTTTCCGTACAGGAATGAAAGTGGAGGCAGTGGATCTGATGGAGCCACGTCTGGTGTGTGTCGCCACAGTGACCAGGATTGTACACAGACTCCTGCGCATTCATTTTGACGGCTGGGAGGATGAGTACGATCAGTGGGTGGACTGTGAGTCTCCAGATCTCTACCCTGTAGGCTGGTGCCAACTGACTGGCTATCAGCTGCAGCCGCCCGCTGCACAGAGTGAGTGAACACTCCAGAACATTCTGATTCTAGAAGGTTCAAATAGTTTCTTAGCAACACTCTATTCTCACATTAATAGTTTTTTCCTTCTACACTTTTTAGTTGTGTTTTGAATTTAGTTTAACACAACCATTTTCTACTCCTTATCTGACCCTCACATTTAAACTTTATTGAAAATGTGAATGGCCTCTAAATGATTGGCTGACCTCTCTATAACAGCATAGTTCACATCAGGATGATAAAGTTGCTGAATACTTAGTAGACTTAGGGTGCGTTCACACTTGTCATGTTTGGTTCGATTAAAACGAACCCTGGTGCGATTGCTCGGTTAGTGCGGTTCATTTGAACATATGTGAACGCTGCCATCCGAACCCTGGTGCGGACCAAACAAGCGGACCGAGACCGCTGAAAAGATGGGTCTCGGTCCGCTTCCAAACGAACTCTGGTGCGGTTCGAATGATATATGAACGCAACACGGACCAAAGACATGTAAACGAACCAAAAACAGGAAGACGAGACCCTAAAAAGGAGAGAATCCTCACGCATGTCGGTTTTTCCTGTCATAGTCGCGAGTTTGCCCATCACAGGCATCAGACGCGCGTCTCCAAGCAGCAGATCGTTTGTGTGTGTGACGGATGGATTCCCGCCGCTGTTTTGACTACTTTACACATTTTATAAGCTCTTCACGAGTTTCCAGCTGGCCAAAATACCACCACATGCAGGCTACACACACACAACGAGCGCATTTACCTCAGCACACAGCATTGTTTTGGATGTTCGGTAAGTTCCGTCTCAAAATAGGCAATACGTCATAAAATCCGACCAATCACATTGTGAATGTATCCCTGTGCCTTAAGGTTCGGTATCTTTTGGTTCGGTGATAAAATTGCCAATCTGAACGCTAATCGGACCAGGACTAAATGTTTGTTTTTCTTCTTTGGTCCGGACCAAATGAACCAAACGAACCGAACTACAAGTGTGAACGCACCCTTAGACATTGACATGAAAAACGTGCATGTTATATGTATGGCCATCATGATTTAGAGTTGAATATAATAATTACTATTATGTTATTACTAATAATTACTGCATTTCCAAACTTTTCTTGTCTGTTAAAGGACACTTGATTGGTTGTATCTGTTAAATAGAGCACATAAAGGATAACATGAGTCACATGACTTGTGTATTATGCAAGGAATAAATAAGAATAGGCTAATTATTTTGATTATAACAACTATGTAATATATAATATGAAATAATAATCACAATATAATCATGTGTGGTAAAATTGTATACATGTTAAATAAAGTCATATGACATTTTCTGAATGAGCAATTTTTGTAGCTTTATGCTGTGTCTGCATATTATTCTTTTTTTAATTCAGAGCAAATAAAAATCTGCTGCTTTCATTTTTGGCTGTATTTCTAATCTCTTTGTATGATGTTTTAATGATTGGCTGCAGAGAATAACAGCTTGTCCCTTTTGTCCTCAGCCACAAGAGAAGCACCGCCAAATGTCTCAAAACAGAAAAAGAAGACGGCACAGTATAAAGGACAAAAGAAAAGTGAGTACAGTCTGCTTCAATCTTCCCCTCTTCTCTCTCTCCTCTCACCGAACACTGATTTTTGGTGCAAAATTGGTCCATGAGCTGTTTCCACTGGTTTTTCTCTGGCTTGGGTCTGGTCTGGTTCTGCTTGATAGTCAGTGGCAGTTGTCATGATTCAGTGGGGTCATGGATAATTACAGACAACTGTAGCCATCATCTTCATACCTGGGTGAGACAGAGTGGCACACTTCCTCAGGGTGAGAGAATCTGAGCAAATGTTTGGGAGAGGTCAGGTTTGCAGCCATGATGTTGGGTTCCACATTCTCAGGGCTTCAGTTTCTCAATCACAATCACCCTTATGTCATGTAGAAATTATATTAAGGTTCAGATCTGAGTTGAAATTTGGGCTCAGCTGGAGGATGGCCTGCAGTGTTGTGGAGTTGAGCTCGGTAGCCTGGGTAACACTAACCCAGTAACTTCGGTAACCACAGTCTGGCTTGGTGTTTAGAGAGGAAGATTCCAGTTGGGAGGAGGCCAATCGGTTTGGGTGGGCCTCTGAGGAGGAGGAGCTTCTCGGGTGATGAAGAGCAGACTCCGCCCCATTACCTGTCCCACTTCTCTGGGTCCGGGCGACCTCCCACCTCAGGTGTAGAGCATGATCGCTCTCTCAACTCAGGTAACTCAATTCTCCATCACTCAGGGAGAGGGGGCCACTGAGCTCATTCCTGCAGAACTTTTCAGGTTGGCCGTCGTGAAGAGTTGCACGTAATCAGGTGACTGCGTAATTTGTGCCGCATACACCATTAACAACAGTTGCATGATAAAGAAGGGTAGTTTGACTCAGAAGAAGTGTGTGCGTGGTCAGTTTCATCCCACACCTGACTCATTGTTTTTTTTTTTTTTTTTACTTAAGGATGGTGTGAATTAATATCTTTTGGATTTTAAAGAAATAGCTCACCAAAAATTACAATTGTTTTTGACTCTCATCATGTTTCCAACCTGTATGACTTTATTTGGAATGCAAAAGGAGATTTATTTATTTATAATATAGAATATAATTTAGAATATCTTACCTACTTTTGTCCATTTAACACAATAAAATGGGACCGGTGTGTCAAGCTTCAAAATGACAAAAAAAAAGAAAAAAAATTAAATTAACTAAATTAACATGATCATAAGAGTAGTTCATATGTCTCATTATGAGTCTTTTTATGTTTTCAATATACTAGAAAAGCACATACAATGATGAAGAGCCTTTATTATTTACAATAAAACAAGAACATTAGTATTAATATGAATTGAACAGAATTCACAGAATTGTTACCAGATATGTATGCCATCAATCCTGGAAACAAAATTCCTTAATTTTCCAAATGTTTTTTTCTTTTTTTAAACAACAATCAGTGTAACATTGGAAGCCAATTCCTTATAACTCTTAAATGAACTATATTATAGACAATAAAAGTCTGATAGTATAGGTTTGATGTATTCAGCCCACTTAATTCAAATAATACAAAAAAAAAAAGTTTTATCTAGGTCTTTGAAGAAAAATAAAGTATTTTTCTATTAACTATTTTCTATATTCTATATTTTCTAAGTGTTTTAAAGCCATTTGTGTGGGACAGACTAATCTTAGTTAATTATGCCAAATGTCATCTAATGGTGCCATAATAAATGTAAGAGCTACAGGGGAGGATTTTAAGTGAATAGCAGAATGTAGTCTCCTTGACAGCACCTGACTCCTTTCACCTTCATTATAAGCATTATAAGGAAAAATTGGCCTTTTGTGTTCCACGGAAAAAAGAAAGTCGTACGGGATGACATGAGAGTTGGTTTAAATTTTGAGTGAGCTGTCCCTTTAAATATTGCAGGTAAGTTTATTAGCCTACTAAAATACTTAAACCTTGTGTATCTCTGCCTGGTTGATTTCATTATACGAATGCTGCAACATGCTTCTGCTTCTGGCAACTAAAATTGAAAAGATTAGTTTATTTTGGTTATTGCAAATGTTGAGGAGTGTTTTTGTTTTAAGCGTAGTTACTTCTCCTTTCCACCCTCTCTTCTTTTATCTGAGTGTAAGGTATTAGTCCCTCAGGTGTCCTTCACAGCTGATTTGTCCATCTTCTGTGTTGCATTGAGTTGTTTTCTCTCACCGGCTTGTTTCATTTTATGAACTGTTATTCTTGTCTCGTTGTTGTTTGCCAGAAGCCTCACTGCAGTTAAAAGAAGAGACTCCCGAGATCGATGAGTTCACCTTCTCGCAGGGCATCTCAGACCAGGAGAGCAACGGCTCGGGCAGTTACTACATCCGACAGGAGCCCTGAGCAGCATCAGCCATCACAGAGTCTCACCTCACTGCCAACAGCACTGGAAAAATCCCACTCTGAGCGATGCACACGAGGCCTGGAAGAAAAGACAGTGACTTTCTCTCACACCAGGTCTCTCTCTTTTCATTTTTTGTTCCTTTTCAGGTTTGAACAGCTTGAAGAAAGGACTTCTCAGTCTTTGATCCTAGAGAGAAGGGTGTGTATAAATGGTGGATTTTGTTTGAATTGGGGATACTGTTGTTTGTCCTGATGTTTTGTTTAAACAGTTTGCCCGATGGACTTTTTCTCCTCAGTGTTCATTGTACTTGAAGTTTTCTTCCCTTTTTTTTCTGTCTTTATTTCCCCTTTTTGGTGAAAAGAAAAAAAAAGTTTTTTTGGGAGGGGAGGGGAGGGTAAGATTTCAGTACCTTGTGTGTTTCTTGCGCTGTTTCATTTGTTTTGGGTGGGTGTGCATTTGGTAAGAGTAGTAAAAATCTATATTGAGACAGTATATTCATATATGTATGACATTCATATTAAACACACATATATAAATATTTAAACATATACATATAGTAGTTGATTGAGGGATGATGGTATTGAAATCAAACCTTACTGGTATGAAGAGTAGACTAATGGAAAACACTCACAGTTTGCACTACNCACTACAGGGATTAAAAAAAAAAAAAAAAGAAAAAAGATGCATTGGCCTGTAAAACGATAGTAAAAACCTGCAGCTTTATTGTATTATGTGATTTAGCAAACATAATTGTAGAAGTGGGATGTGCTCAAGTCAAAGTGAGGATTATGATATGCAAAAAAAAAAAAGAAAAAAGTTATTATCCGAAATTTGACGCCAATGTTTATGGTTATGTTTTTGATTTCGTTCTCAAGAGCCATTTTTATACAGGCAGTCGAGGTATTTTGTGAGCCGTAGAATAAAACGTAAGCAATCACTGCTACCTGAACACTACCTTAATGTCATCTTTGATGTTGACGGCACAACAGAGGATTCTTCTGGAAGACTTTTGCGAGTCACTGAACAATACAGCGCCAGCCTCTCTGCTCGTACATCAGCAAGGAATCGCATCACATCCCATGCATTTTCCATAACTCACAGCATTCATTCCAGAATAAAAACATTTTTACTACCTCTAAAAGAAAGCGTGATTTTGAAATACACAGGATGAAGATTCATGTGATTCTTCAGCCTTGCTAAGGTTGCAATAGGGTAGTTTTCATGCTCCATTTGAAAGGGTATATTCATTATATTTTATGCAAAAGGCAAATATCCACACTTGGACACATGGCTTATTTCACTTTAAAAGTCTACACGTCATTTATATTTGTATCATAGCATGTTATTGACAGAGTTCTTGAAATGGAAAAGAATGTTATGCAATAATAATGTCTGTGTTGTTTTATGATGTCTTACTCTGAAAACAAAAAAAATTACAGCTCATAAATATATAAACTAGATACATTCTATAGACTTAAAATGAAATATTCTTACAATATATTGCAAAACTGTGACAATTTTCTAAGAGCTAGACTTGAGCTTTCCCTGTTATAGATCATTCTGAGTGTAAATAACCTTTATAACATCGTATAGAATCAACCGATATTACATTTGCATAGTGGTTTATCTTAGTATAACTATAAGCTCTATTCAATACCAGTAAGGTTGTTGGTGAACTCTCAGGAAATGTATCTCATTGACTTCTGCTTTATTTGAAGGTTTGTGGCTAAGCGCTTCTAAGATCATCCGATTCGACTTACGAAACCACCGTTTTGTTCGTTTGCGATATTTTAAGCTCCTGAAAAATGTGACCATGTCATTGTTTTTCTTTGGTTCATCTTTGCTTGCATTCATCAAATGCTGACTAAATTTTATAAATGGTCACCCACATGTTGTAGTTAGATCCATGTTAAATTATGGTTCATTGTATAAAGATCCAATGTATTTTTTTTAACAGCTGTTGTTTTTCTCTCTTTTGTAATGTACTTTTCTTCCTTTTATGAGTTTTGGCAGATGTTTGTATTGAATCATTACGAATTGGTTTATTTTTGTTTTTTTTTATTGTCATTTTTTGGGGGTTTCTTCAGTAGCTGTTGTGTTGTATGCATGTCTAGTTTTACAAATGTAAGGCACTGTCATGTATTTAATTTGTAAATGTCAAACTGGGACTTTGGCCACATTTTATATCAGCTGCAGCAAACCACATCAATGTTGTCATGTTCATACATTCTTTTTTTTTTTCTTTTAAATTTTTTCCAATGTCATTTTTTCCCTCATAAACCCCATCCATTGCATCAGGATTTAGGTACACACTGGTTATGATCATACATGTCAGCTAAATTTAATAATCTTTTTTTTATTTTTTTATAATTAATAAAACCAAAATTTCAATCATTTTTGCAATTAAAATATGACTGTTGAGGCAAATTTAGCTGCTACCCTCAAATGAATTTAAATCCAAACGCACAACTTCACCTTTAAGTAAACACTCTCTCTCGTCAGCAGAATTGATGCCTTATCCTCTGTGTTGTGTTTTTCGACATAAGTAAATCTATTGAGTCAAAAATAGAGAAGCAGAATACGAAATATAAAGAAAAATATGTTGTCCAGTAGAGTGATTATCAGTGCATGCAGCAATGTGAGAATCTTATGAGGGCCAGTGTTGTTCTGGTCTCGATACTAACACGGGTTTTTGTGATGTTCCCTCTGTCCTCAGTAATCACATCATGGTGCTATATATATATATTTGATAACTCATTCATTAGGTCTATTAAAAGGAGAATTAAGTCTGTAATTATAAGTTGGAGAGCTGGCGATTATAACTTCAGATCTGTATTTTGGATACAAGTAGCCGAAATCCTTTGTTATAACGATGAAAAAAATAAAAAGAACTAACATTGACCCTCATAGTACATAGGAGGTGAGGGTGGTGGGTTTGTAACTTTTTTGATAGAGTCTGTATTTGGTCTTTGCTTTATTTCTAATGATGATGATGATGTGTGCTGTGATATAGGGTTTGATAGCTTATATGTATATAGTTCAACTGTGGGGGGAAAGCTTTTGTTGGTCAAATTTTATGTTAATTTGTTTACAAGCATTTCGAACTGTTTCCGCATGGCTGTGAAAATGTATCTGTTGAATTTGAAAAAAAGAAATTTTTACACTGAATTAAAAAGGATACTAAACATTTATCTGTTGCGTTCTTGGTACTTAAAGGGATAATTCACCTAAAGATATATTCTATCATCATTTACTCACCATTGTGTTGTTCTAAACCCATAAGACTTCTGTTCATATTCGAAACACAAATGAAGATTTTTAATATTCTCTCATTTTATTCTATCCATTGAAAGTCCACGAAACCAAAAATTTCCTATTTAAAAAAATAAGTAAAAGACTTTGTAAAAGAAATTTATATGCAGTTTAATCTCTTTTTGACGCTTGAAAGTTTAAACTCAATTTAATTGGCCCAAAACTCAAATTAAGTTGGACCAAAACTCAAATTAAGTTGGACCAACTCAATTAAATTTAGACCAACTCAGTAAAAAATTTCAACTGTTAAGAACAAAGATGCAAATTACAAAAAATAGGAAAAAATACAATATAAAAATGATACAAATGAAATAAACAGTGCTTTAATTTTTTTCAGGTACAGACTATGAGTAGAATTCAAATAAGAACTACTACAGAAACTGAATAGTCGCATGTAAAAATAAAACACTGCATAGTCTTCACTGTATGAATTACATATACATTTATCCTTATTAAAGCTACTAAAGTAGAATGAGTGATTTTTTTTATTTTTTAAATACAGTCATAACAGACCGGACATTTTTAATAATGTTCATTATAAAATCTAGTTTTTGGTGTAGAACAGAGACTTGCATGGTTCTTTAACAGTTATTTAAAGCAGGTACATTTAAATATTTTAATTAAAATTTAAAAGTCATATGGAGTGAAGCGAGCATTTGCAGAGGAAATGAAATACTGTGGAAGATTTACAAGTAAACTTACGGCACATATTTTGTGCTTAAACATCCAGTACTCATTACCATGTGCTTTTTAAAAAGCATAGTACATCCACTAAACAAGCACTTTAAATAAAACCTTTAATGAGAAGGTTTATCAGCCAACAGGATCAACTAACATGTCAATAATTCAGTCAAACGGTATCATTTCAGTGGTTAATGGGCCCCAAACCAAAAACAGCTCACATTTACAAAATTAAAAGGCTGTAGTTTCTACACTTCATTATGAACTGATCATAACCACAAAATGAAAACGCAATGGACTGCCGCTGCTCTGAAAGTTACTTTCAATCTCTGTTAAGACTAGTCCTGAAGAAACTCATCAGATACTATACAGCGCTCTCAAAGGGCCATCAATACTGCAGCAAAGCCAGAAAATATACCGATATGTTTCAGATATCATTTAAGCTTTCTTCTTTAAAAAAAATTATATTCTAGACTGTACATTATACAGTAATGTTAAATCGTATATTTCATCTTATATCAGTGATATAGAGGTAAATCAAGTCGACAAGTTTATCAAACGTTAAAAATCAACAGATTCAGAAATCATACAGGCGAAATAACACTGGTTTAAAAATATACATGTGAAAGGGTTTCTAATTGTGTGCAAGAGTATTGAAAGACTGAGAAAAGGAGCAGAGAGGCATGATGGGACGGACAATTACAGAGGGGGAGAGGAAGTAAGAAAAGAAATGGGGAAGAGGGGAGGCACAAAGGAGGCTCAGAGGTTGCTGAAGAGCTCGTTTCGTTTGCTCCAGTCCATCTGCGGGGCTTTCTTGTTGGAGCGTTTCTGGTGAGCTAGTTCCTTGGCCTGTTGCAGCGACATGTTCAGAGATAGTCCTGCACCATCACCTGAAGCCTTCTCTTTTGGTTTTTTCTGCAAACGTATTATTATGAAAAATCAACATTCTAGACCTTATGGTCTCCATATACTCAAGTGTGTGTGTGTGTGTGTGTGTTCTTGTTTATATTACATCGTGGGGACCAAATGTCCCCACGATGTAATAAAAACCTGAGATCACCTACATCGTGGGGACCAGCCAGCGGTCCCCACGAGGGAAATGGATTAATAAACATACTAAATGATGTTTTTTTGAAAATGTAAAAATGCAGAATGTTTCCTGTGATGGTTAGGTTTAGGGATAGGGGTAGTGTAGGGGGATAGAATATACAGTTTGTACAGTATAAAAACCATTACGCCTATGGAGAGTCCCCACTAAAATAGCAAAACAAACCTGAGTGTGTGTGTGTGTGTGTGTGGGTGGGTGTGTGTGTGTGTGTGGGGACACAAACCTCTGGTGCTGAGGTGCTGGCTGGAGCTGCAGAAGTGGAGGTGTTGGAGGAGGTGCTAGAGGTCGACAGACTCATAGCTAATTTAGGCTTTTCCTCCTGGGTTGCTTTTCCATTCACCTGCTACGAAGGAAATATGAGACATTAATATGAACATTAACATAAAAAAAGCCTAAAACACAATTAAATGGATAATTCACCGTTCCAAACCTGTATGCATTTCTTTTTTTCTGCTGAACACAAAAGAAGATATTTTGAAGAATGTTGGTAACATTTTATGTCCATACAGTGTAAGTCAATGGGAACCAAAACTGATAAGCTGCCAATATTCTTCAAAATATTTTTTATTAACCCTCTACTGCACACATGTTGATGGCACATGAAAAAATATATATTCCACATTATTTTTTGGTTCATTTAGGAACATTTTATTGATAATAAACATTTTCTGTATCATGTAGTGTGTCATGCCATATAATGTACATGTAATAAGATTTCACTGCGTACAAAACTTCAAAAAGCAGTTCTTCTCTGCTGTGAAATAGAGGTGTGTTACAATTTCTTCACATCACTTTGGGTGTTCCTGTGCATCCAGGAACCCTGCATCTTCCCTTTTTTATGATACATTACGGCCAATGTGAGATATTGTCCAAAACATCCTCAAAAAGTACCCCTTATCGCAAAGTTGCCCTGAGGCAACGAAAAGAAAAACTGAATTTCTGAACATGCAAAATAAAAAAAATAAAACCTGACAAAAGGCTTCTCTACACCTTCACACACACACACATATTTTTTATGTACAGTTCGTCATTTTAAATAAGATTACTAAAGCAAATAATCTTGCCTTCTTCTCACACATTGTGCTCCTGTGACCATGTGTTAGAACAGGACGTCCCACCTTTAAATGGTGCTTGATAGTGACTCCCACACCTTACCGGACTGTTCTTTGGTACTTTCTCAACCTTTCTAATTGGTTGTAATCATTTAAAGAAAAATTTACTAAACATAGGGCTTAAGAAAACTTTCCGTTGCCTGAGGGCAATGCTGTGCTGTAGAGGGTTAATTTTTAATGGACTATCTTTCTAAGTGCAGTACCAAAAACAAACCACTAGATGGACTCTGAGTTTCATTCAGTTCACAATCTGACCATTGGCCTGTCCCCATACCCACACTTGTGGTCTTGGCCACTTGAGAGTGTGTGCATGCCACAGGAAGTGCAAGTGCAAGGCTAACCCAGGTCTGATAAATGTCAAAGCTTAAATCCACACTCCATCTCTAAGGTATGTGAAGCTATATAATATATGAAGCATCCCATCATTCATCATGTTCAGGAACTTATGTGCCCGGATTCACGAGATGCCAAAGAAAACTTTACAGCATATTTTAAAATTAATGAGATATAATTTTGCAGTAAAACATTAGGTGTAGATGAGTGAATGTATTTTGTAAAATGTTCTTTTTTATTTTAGAAGCACCACAATTTGTGTTATCTGTTAAATACGGACTACTGAATAAATATTTAAAAGTTTATCTTAAAAGTGTAACGTACTAAAAATTTAAATGTGTGAATAAAGCTCTATACTTGCACTACACTATGTTGTATGTGTGATCCATCAGGTAATCAAAAATTCTACACACACTTGTGGTATTCACGGCCACTTAAACACTTGGGCCAAAAACAGGAAATACGTTGTGTAAGTAGGCAAATGGTCAAGTCTAAACAATGCAAGTGTGGGTTAACGGGCACTGTGTTCAGTAGAAACGACTCATTACATCTTTAAGTGGGGTCAACAAAGAAATTATCAACAGTTACATTTTTGTTTATGTTTGAACAAAGTTTGATTATGTCAAAATTATGTTTGATTAATTTGAACAAAGAATAATTAGCAAGTCAGAAGGCTGAAACACTCAGATACCAATGAACTGAAAACTGTTGCAAAATACTAGATCCTCAATTCAGGTCTACACATCATAGTTTTTATACTATCACAAACAACTTTGGTCAGTCAGCATGTAATGCAGATGAAATGAGTCGTTTTAACAGAACATAGTCAGACTAACCTAAATAAAGCTCGGGGTATCCAGAGATTTGAAATTCCTATAATTTTCAAGTTGTTTGTGAGGGTTAAAAGATCATTTTAAAAAGACTGAACACATTTTAACCAATGAAATATTTCAGAGCTGAGCATAACTAAAGACATTTAAACTTCATTTAATTGAGTTTTTGCACCAATTTAATTAAGTTGGACTAACTTAATTTTATTGAGTTTTGGGCCAATTAGGTTGGTCCAACTCAATTTCACCAAAATCACCAATTATTTGATCAGTAAAATACAGTAAAAACAGTTATATTGTGAAATATTATTTCAATCTTAAATAACTGTTTTCTGTGTTAATATATTTTAAAATTTAATTTATTCTGTGATGGGAAAGCTGTTTTTTATCAAAATTTAAAAAAAAAAAGTGTTCATATTTTTGTAGAAACCTTGATAAATGTTTTCAGTTTTGTTGCACTATATCAGAAAATTAAAATGTGCTTGTTTTGCCAAGATGTAGTTGTCAGTGTAGTAAAAAAACGGTCCTTGAGCTTTTCTGGTATGTAACATTTCAAATGTTTCATAGGAGCAAGTCCTATGATGTAATTAAGGAATTTAAAAAATATTTTTTCACTTGGTCATCTTACCATCTCCCTGTGAATTTACTGACATCCTCTTGGTTCATGGCTCCCATTTCAGAACAACTGATGTAAACCACATGACCCGCAAATCTCAAAAGTAAAGATGGATTTACAAGACTCAAACTCTCTGCTGTCTAAAGCTGCACAAGAGCCAGAATTCAGAGCCAGAGAAACATCAGAGGGTGAAAGAGTATCTGAGGAACGCCAGTGGTACCAGGTTTAGAGCTTGATAAACTTACATGTTTCTGTGTTGTGTGAAGAAAAAGAGCAAAAACTCTCCCGCACACCCTTGAGATGTTTTATCTACCAGCAGATACCTGGACAGAGAGCTTCCATTAACTCCAAGGAAGCAGCGATTATCTGGTCCAGGTTATCATTCTCTCACAGCTAGTCTAATCTAGCAGTGGGAAAAGTGATAGAGAAGAGCTGGTAGAGAGAAACCATGACACTGCATTAAAAGTGTCCTGAAATCTGGTTATCAGACACCACAGATTTACCCTGGTCCTAATGCTGCCTGCCTAATCCCATCACTGACGCTCAGACACTACTATACTTTATCAGCCAATAAATGTGATTGAGCAAATTTAGCAAGAGCAAATAACTGAAACACATCACATGACCACTTTACGAGAAATGTAAAGGGTCACACGCATGTTCGCTTGACAAAAATGAAAATAGGTGATCTGAACGCATGTAGCCTTTGAAACTCTGCTTCATTTATCCAAGAGCAACACGAGTGCCAGAAGTGGCTCACCTGATCTTCTGCATCATGACTGGGAACGGGCTCTGGGAGTGGACCTGAGAACAGAGAGGGACAGAGAACGATACATACATTAGACCTCCAATAAAAACAAGTGTCTGCAGATGCATTTTAAAGCTTTAGTGATCAGATATATTTGTTCAAATGTAACCTGGGGAAAAAGAAGGTTATGAGATTCATGACTCCTTTAAGTCTACATGAAACAGAAACTGCAATAATCTTTTCTTGCCTGTTATGACGTACAGTACAATCCAAAAGTTTGGAACCACTAAGATTTTTAATGTTTTTAAAAGAAGTTTCGTCTGCTCACCAAGGCTACATTTATTTAATTAAAAATAGAGTAAAAAACAGTAATATTGTGAAATATTATTACAATTTAAAATAACTCTGTACTATTTAAATATATTTGAAAGAGTAATTTATTCCTGTGATGCAAAGCTGAATTTTCAGCATCATTACTCCAGTCTTCAGTGTCACATGATCCTTCAGAAATCATTCTAATATGCTGATTTGCTGCTCAATAAACATTTATGATTATTTTCAATGTTGAAAACAGTTGTGTACTTTTTTTTTCAGGATTCCTTGATGAATAGAAAGTTCAAAAGAACAGCATTTATCTGAAATACAAAGCTTCTGTAGCATTATACACTACCGTTCAAAAGTTTGGGGTCAGTAAGAATTTTATTTTTTATTTTTTTTAAAAGAAATTAAAGAAATGAATACTTTTATTCAGCAAGGATGCATTAAATCAATCAAAAGTGGCAGTAAAGACATTTATAATGTTACAAAAGATTAGATTTCAGATAAACACTGTTCTTTTGAACTTTCTATTCATCAAATAATCCTGAAAAAAAATATTGTACACAAATATTTTGTACAATTGTACACATTAAATGTTTCTTGAGCAGCAGATCAGCATATTAGAATGATTTCTGAAGGATCATGTGACACTGAAGACTGGAGTAATGATGCTGAAAATTCAGCTTTGTCATCACAGGAATAAATTACTTTGTGAAATATATTCAAATAGTACACAGTTATTTTAAATTGTAATAATATTTCACAATATTACTGTTTTTACTGTTTTTTAATTAAATAAATGTAGCCTTGGTGAGCAGACGAAACTTCTTTTAAAAACATTAAAAGACTGTACTGTATATCTGAATAAAATGGCTTCTGGAATAAGAAAAAAAATGTAGGGCGGGACTGGATTTCGTCCTCGGGAACTGAATGGATTGTAGGAAGTTGGGCGTTGCTAACTAATGGAGGCAGATCTGAATGCCAGTTTGCAGTCGGTTGTGGATGATGTTTAGTCCCACTCTCCGCAGAGACATACGTCATGAAAATAGTAGATGCAAATTTTTTTTTTTGCCTTTTTATTGTGAAAGGACAGTAATTTGACAGGAAGCGAATGTACTTCAATATTCGGTAAAAAAAGAAAAAGAAATTGTCCATTTCATGGTGATTTTAAGATTATCAGTAAAGCTTTGTCATGGTAAAAGGTAAATTTTGTGAATAAGTCTGACTGAAGTCAATAAATCTGTAACATACAAAATAAATTCAATTACTAACCCCTCAAAAAGAACAAATTTTAACTAGTGCTTAATGTACATGGCATAATTTTAAAAAAATAATAATAAAACAAGCACTTTATCTGCAGTTGGCCACTTTCAGTAAAGTGTTTCATTGATTATAATGGAAGTGAGAGATTTTATTCATGTTATGAATGTTATGTATTTGTTTCTGTCAAGCTTCATATACAATTGACTGCCACTGCATTATTACATTACTACTGTGCAGTACTTTGGGGCAAGTAAGATGAAGAAAAGAAGAAATTCATACTTTTACACAATCTGTTTTACTGTATTTTTGTATCAAATAAATGCAGAAATGGTGAGAATAAGAGACTTCTTTCAAAAAAATTACAGACTCCATACATTTGAATGATAGATTATGCAGAAAAAAAATGACATGAAATACTTTGCATTTGTAAAATATTTCATTCCCAAACTCAATTGTTTACTACATGGTTATGTAACATACAAAACATTTAGGGGTTGAACTACCAGCAATAATAACTAGCCTATATTTTGTGATATATAGTGTGATTTACTCTAATGTAAAATTTTGGTCATACTGCCCATCACTACTTTAATTAAAATGCCATTGGCAAAAGGGTTTAGATTCACAGCACAATGTCTGGACTGTGAGTTTCCTTCAGGGAAAAAGAAACAGGAAACAGCCGAAAAGCCTTTTAAGAATTGAATGAGAATAGGGAAACATGGCTATTGTGGTTGAAATAATAAAAGATGAATAAAGATGTGTGGAAGCAGCTGTCAACATCCTTTCAGTGAAAAATGGAGAAAGTCCAACAGCCCACTGGCGAGCTCACAATAACAATGTAGATAGGGTAATAATTTTCTCATAAATCATCATTTTTTTCACTTACTATTTCACTTGTTGCTCAATCACCTTCAAAAAGCCTGATCTCGATGTTAATATATCATGTTATGCTACCTCATATTTGTGGGGTGGCTGGGCTGTCAACAGGAGTCGTTCGCCTGTCTGGCATATTTAGGGTGGGGGTGATTGACTTCCCCCATTTCTCATACTCTTGCCATGGCCCTGGTCACCATGACGACATGCTGGCAGTGCGTTATTGACTTTGGCTAATTCTCTCATGTACAGACAGTGTCACTGCAGGCCTCGAGTTGATGTTTAACCAGCAGTCTGTTACTATGTGAATGCATGTGCTTAAACGTTTGACAAAGTGAACAACAGTTATTCTTGATCAGCAAAACCACACTAAAGGTCAAGGGTGAGATGGACAGAAACCCACTTTGCACATGCAAAAACATGCTACAGCGGGTTAATTTGTTACGCTGGTACCTGTGAGATGTTTCTCGGTTGGGAGGACATCACAGCTTATGAAGAAGGCGTCTGTCTCTGGATCCACCACCAGCATTCTGGTCTCATCTCCTCCTGCCTTAATGGCCGCCACCACTTCTGAATGCTGCATCGTGTGCACTGGAATGCCATTCACCTGCAGAAACAACCGAACATTAATTCATACATTTTGAAAAAGGGAGAGACAATTAAATAGTGATGAGGAAGAGAATTTGGCAGGAATGTAGGGAAGTCCCCATTCATTCTGACATGTCTGGATATTTAAATGAACAGTAGTTTCCCTAGAACATTTAAAGCGTGTGGCTGAAGCGGTTTTGTAGTGATCTTCAGCGGACATTTCCTTAAAGGTCTATTTTATTTTTTTATAATTTTATTTATTGTGTTATTCTATGAAATTTAATTTTAATATAACAATTTGAAAAATATAAATTGCATTTAAAAAAATGACTAAATTACAAAAGTTTGTAATAAAAATTATTATTTACTTTGTCAGTTACGCTTTGTTCATTTGTGATTTCTTAGTCAATTTAATTTATTTCAATGTAACCTTCATTTTAATGTAATAGAATTTAAAATGTAAACATAATTAAATTACATTTAAAATTAAATCTTAAGTTACATTAAAACTTATTAAAAAAAAGATCATTTAACTTGTAAACGGAACTACGTTAATCCATTTGCACTATTCACATCAACACATCGCTGGACTAACTTTGGCAAGGCACAAAGAGCTTTTGTCACTTTATACATACTATAATATAGTATATACCAGGAAGACAAAGCAAATCTCCTTTCTCTGACATAGTGTTCAATTGAAGTGCTTATGGGTCAATAGAAAGACTAATCCCATGACCATGACTTGTTCTCAGAGAGGAGGCACCTGGGAAAAGACTGAATCTTATAATGCCAGAGGCTAAGGAATCTGTGTGGGAGATTCAGGGCAGGAGTGGGCCCTTAGGAATGCTGATCCCACTCTCCCGTTCTGCAGGCAATTAAAACACAGCGGACAAACAACAGCCCCCTTATTTGTCCCTTAAACACAGCCCTGTTACACACACACATACACACACACACAACAGAACAGAGGAAGCAAAAAGGAGAATTCATCTCAGTGAGCGTGAGAGGCATACAGCCATGTTTTTATCGTCATTTTCAGGTAAAGCCATGTGACTCCACATGATGCCTGACATTTAAATGTCTCAGTTCTCCGGAATCTGAGATGAGATGCGGGAAATGGGAGTGAAACTAAGAACAGGGATCCTTAGAGTGTGAAAACACTCAGAGCTTTCAAGCACGGCTGCTGAATGAAGCCAGCGTTCAAAGAAAAGGGTTCGGTGGCATTCTGAAGGAAATGAGACAAGTCTTTAAAATGAAAAATATTCTCAGTCTGGCCAAAGAAGACCAGATTTGCAGTCGGGGTGAACAACTATGCCAGTCTTTATAGAGTGATGGGGCATGATTTCTTCAAATGTGTGAAATTTCTAAAACTGTGAAAAACCACATGGCCACAGACCCGAGTTACAAGTCAGCCAAGGCCAATTCACCATGACCCTGATAATACTGCATATTCTGACATACTTTTAATAAGGCCACTTGGCATTTGGTTGGAAAAAAGTGACGCATATAACATCATTAATAATTAGCTGTTAATCTGTTGTCAGTTCTGTACACAATACACTGTTGTCACTACCTGAATTTTCTAGGAAAGAATTCTGTTGTAAAACACAGTTCACACTAGTAAATAACAAAAATGTGTAGCCTACAGAATGGAATTAAACACAAAAATAGGTATTTTATTTATATTTATTTGTCTGACTTTCTTCATATCTCTTTCCACATTTATACTAAGTATTAACATTAATTTTGTGCAATGTGTTTGAAATGGGTCAATGATAAATACAACATAAACGGGGCATTTTTTCTCCATTTCAGCCTTTCCTTAATTTTCTTTGGGGTCTTTGGAACCTCTATCACACAGCCGTAATAAGTGGATTGAGGCTGGCCTGATATCAGCAGCGACAGGGCGGGTGGCTTGAAACCATACGTGGCTCTGACCTCTCCTCAGGTGTTCAGTAATCCCAGCACTCCCAGAGAGACAATAATTACACTGGCCACTCCTTCACTGATAGCTAATGAGATTAACGCTCTGCAAACAGAGTCCAAACCGCTCAGGCATTTAACGTTAACACTCTGTGTAAGTATAAAATGATATGTGTAAAATAACGCTGTTGCTCTAAGATATGATCTTTGATTGTTCCAATGGCAGCTGTAAACAGCCAATGGTTAGGCTAATGAACTACATCATATGGTGGGAGAAGGTTAACTGAGATTATAACTAATAGTGGTCGAACCATATGTTTTTTAATGCCTGATGCCAATGTCAATATTTAGAGAGCAGGATGTCTGCTGGCTGATATGATGTCACTACACACATAATACAATTTTATGACAGAAACTGAGATGTAGAAATTAATTGAAACACTTATTTACTTAATTTTTTGATAATTCGGTAATTTTGCTGCAATAGCTTTCACAGCACAGGGAGGCTTTATTTGACACTGAACTAAATTTACAACAAAAAAGACACGCAAACAGTCAGTAATAAAATAAGAACAAAAACAAACTGCAAACGATAGCACAAATGAATAGATTAGGATAAAGAGACAAATTAAATCAACATGGCTTTACGTTTTTGAGGTGGGTCTAACAGCAGGCTAGTATTCAGGTAAGAAACACTGCAGAAATTAAATAAAGTAATTAAATGTAAAAAAAAAAAATAACACTGGATAGCATTCATTGTAAAAATGAAAGATTAAAGCTTACAATTAAAGTTACAAGAGCAGTGAGTGATTTTTGTCTTTTGTTCTTTAAATAATCTGACAGACAGCAGCAGGTTTATTAGGCAGCTCTCACTTTAAGAGCTTATGCATTGATCCAATTTACGATTACACAACATGTGCTGTCTTTCTCAACTATTTACGTTCCCAAACTGACTGTGTTTACCTAAATACTCACCAAGATAGGCATTTTGACAAAGTTGTGTGAATTTGACCGTTTAAGCATAATACGACACGAAAAACAACTCATTTCGGTACTTGCGAGCTGTTTGAGAGGCTACTTTATGTGCGAGCCACTTATATAGATCAGTGGTGCTCGCACTTTTGGTGTGAGCGTGAAACCTGCGGGAATGAGTAAAATTATGCAAAATAAACACCATTCAATCAAAGCGAATGAGACGAGTGAGTGACAGGAGGCGGGTGTGTGTCAAACTGAAAATTCACAGTATGAGAGAAAAGAGAGAGAGAACGCGCAGTTGATATCGGTGTATCGATACTGCAGAAAGGGAGTATTAGAACAGTTTCAGATATTTCAGTATCGATACATAGCGAAATATCAATATTTTTGACAACACTAGTCTTCAGTAATACAATCTTATTATTATCAGTGTTGAAAACAGTTAAAATTTTTATTGAAACCATGATAAAAAATTTTTTTATTTGAAATAGAAACATTTTGTAACATTAGAAGTGTCTTTACTGTCACAATTTAATGCATCTATCAGCGCGCGAAAGAGACACGCTATCTGAACACAAAAGTTGTATTACTTGATTACTACACATTCCTGAAGTACACACACACAGAGTTGTTTAAATATGGTGTATTATACCTGCACTATTTTATCTTGGGGCCGAAGTCCAGATTTCTCTGCTGGGGAGTCCTCATCCACCGCCCTGATGTACTGGCCAGGTTTCGTCTTCTCTGTGTGCAGATTAAAGCCATATCCGGTGGCACCCTTCTTCATGTGACAGAGACGTGGACGCAGCTCATTCTTTGAATCCTACAAAGCGAAAACCAACAAATCAGGAAACTATGAAAAAAACTGATACTCTGATCTGTTACACAAACACACAAAGCAAAACGTAAAAGGAAAATATTTAATGATATCAGTTACATATCACATATCAAGACTTAATCTAACAAATGTTAACTATAGCTAAGAATGTCAGCTATAGAGATCATTCAACAATCCTGGCAACAATCCTGATTCCCTCCACTGTAACCACATTTTCCAAAAACTGTATGGGTCAAATAAATCAAACTATCACCACACACCAGAATATTCTTTCACTTCACAAATGTGCATGAGGAAAATCATAACCTACAGAAGAACTTCCAAAGCAAAGCCACCCACCCTAATCGATACACAATAACTGAACAAACAAATCACCTGCTTCCTGGAACATTCAAGCTTCCTCAATATCCTGAGCAACACTTTCTAAATAAAACCACAGAAAATGAAATAATACACAAAGAGATTTTTTTAAAAGAGAGAATAACTTGTATACCATTTCAAAAAGCACTCAGTACCGTCAACATCCCGAGATGAAGCACTGAAAAGTAGAAGTAATGAAACTGACCAGTCATCTATGTACTTCCCTCTTTAGCAAACCAGTCTGTGATATATGGCTGAAATTATACAAACAGATAAGACAATCAAACATCTACATGCTGTACACATGCACATATTGATCTACAGATGAGTCAAAGGAAAGACACATGAGCCAGCAAAGTATAAAAACAAATATGGAAGGAAGTTTGTTCTTATTATAAAATTTTGTCATTAGTTTTTTTTTTATAAAATATGAAATGAAAATCATTATTATAATACAGTTTTGTGAAGTTGATACAGTTTAATGTTTCGTCTTATGTAAGAGCCCCACCAATAATGCTCAACCCTTCATCAACACTAATAATAATAATAAAATACTGCTGCTACTGTTGTTGTTGTTATTGTTATTATTATTATTAATTACATAGTTATAGCTGATATAGGCAAATGTTTTGTCTTATGCATCCCCACAGCCCCATAAATAATGCTGAAGTATAATAATAATAATAATATATTAAATATTTATTTAATAATAATATAATTATATATAACAAACATTAATAATAATAATAATAATATTAAAATTCAATATTAAACATGATTATTAGTTATTTTATTCTTTACATTAACCTGTTTTATATGTTTAAAGCCAACTCATAATCATTACAAGTACCCTATATAGGGTATATATGTACTTCAGGTTGAGAATCATTGACAAAAACCAACTGCAAACCAATTCAACACAGAGGGAAAGTGTGTCCAAGGTGCTCATCATGATATGCTAACACTGATAATACCAAAGGCAGCTGTACAAAGCTGCAGTGAACAGACTACACACTTCCCGGGAGGGCTGCTCTTCTGGGAAACTGGATAGCAGTGCAGACTGAAGGGGTTTGCAGCACTAGGGTCACTGAATGTGCTTGACACAATTAACAATACCTGTTCTAGCTGGGGGGCTAACCACAGGTCACAGACAGACCTGACAATAGCAAAGGTATCCTCATTACTATCCCCAAAGAAAATGTGCCTGAATGTAGCTACTAATTAAAGAAAGAACTCTTCTAACAGGTGACTATGCAAATGCAAGACCTATCTGAGCTCTGATTAGCATAGGCTTAACCAGCAGAGCCCATATGTTACGCTAAGAGTTTAATCCCACCTGCTGAACACAAGGCAGCGACTAAAGAGTTCTGTTTTGGATGGTTTGTGGGCGGGGAGTGGTGTAGTGGTTACAGCACAGGGCTGGTAATCAGAATCATGAGCTATAGCTAGTTCCCTTGATCAAAGCACTTAACCCCAGACTGCCCTGGAGGGATTGTCCCTGTAATAAGTGTACTGTAAGTCACTTTGGATGAAAGTGCCTTCTAAAAGACTTACGACTCACTTTGGTGTATCCCAAAAATGCTATGCAGTGTTGTTAGGTGTTTTAGTCTCTATAGCTGAGTTTACATGGACCCTAATAATCTGACTGTAATCAGACTACTAGCATAGTCGGAATAAATAAAGTCACATGTCAATCAGAATGAATTGGCCGAATCCGATTAAAATTTCATTCAGATTGTAATGGGTGGTTTAAACCTTTTCTAATCCAATCGAGAGGATTGAAAACCGAAACTGGAAAGTACTGCGCATGTGCAATGACGCAGAAATGGCGTAACGACGTAAAACGCGAAGATCGAGCTGTTGTTGTTGTTGAATGAAGTGTCATAAATGACTGTCGTGTCATTCTAAAATTCTCCTTCCACTCATCGTCTATGAAGTGGAGCAACATCACTTCAGTCCTTGTTTTTAGACTTTCATCCACAGATGCCTTGTTTTGGGTGCAGGAATGGACGGTTTGATGAATTGATGAATATAAGCAGCCCAGCACAAAGCTTCATGTGCTCATCGTCTCCTAATTAGGACCCATAATAGATAAATATCAAGTCTGCTCTTTAAAACAAAGAAAATAAGCAATTTAAGATAATAGTTTGCGCAATAAGCAGGTTACATATTTGCATATTTGTGCAGTGTGCACATGTCAAAAAAATTAATTCTGATTTGAATCTTGTGACATATAAACACGCACATCAACCCGATCACTTTATTTAGCGTTCATGTGAACACTACGTTCAGAATTCATTCAGATTAAAACAAAAGGTGTAAACATAGCTTATGAAATTCTGGTCCATAGATATGACTCAGATCTAAATCTATAGGATTTGCTCCCCTCATTTTTTCGCCCACCAGGTGAAAATCATGAGTCTGATAGCTAGTATTACGCCTTTAATCAACAACCTGTACAATTTGAGGTATTATTAATTTTTGTAGCAAAAACATGCAGGACGAGTTAGTTTTAAGAGTTGGCTTTAAGCGCTGACCAAATTGGCAAGAGACTAAGTTTAGGTCTTATTTCACCCTGCAAAACTTTAACTTTCCTGCCAAAGTTCTGTAGCCACAACCAACTGTGTTTGACAGAAGGATCACAATGTCCTGAGAGGACTGGGCATTACACAGTCAGAAAAATTATACAACGTCATTCACACTCTGAGTCTGGGTGGGTCTTCCGTAAAACAGTCACAATGTTATTTAAATGCCTGTGATAGTACGCACACATGTAAACATACAGGATCACTTAACATGTACTAAAAGATCCACCAACACCCTGTGATAAGATATACAAAGCTATCTGATAAAAGCCATAGGTTGCTATCACTGTATTAGTTCTTCTTGTGTCTTCATTACTAATTACATGCAACCTCTAAAAACTCTTCTGCCAAAGGCAAATACGGAGTGGAAATTATGAACTGAGCAGATGAGATGATATAGCTTGATATGAAAATCATGCTTGCTGCATTGTCACTGTATGAAAAGCAAAAGATACGAAAGCACTGTGTGAGCTGATGGCTCTGACGCATCACTGTTTGGTTGTGTCGGGTGTGAGTAAGGGGAGAATTGTGGGAGTTTGGGAAAGGACTTGGGTGTGGACTGCTATCTTTGAGAGGGGTTTGGCAGGGGCCCACACATTCACAATGCAAAGATGACATCATCCGCTTTGATAAGATCCCTGGAACACTGCACTCTGACTTTATGAAAGAAATCTGATCCAAACCATAAGAAGAGAAGGACACTCAATTGAGGAATATTACGCATGTGATCAATGACACGATAAGATGAATGACACAAAACCTCAAGAACACGTCTGGGTCATATTTTACATCAAAAAAGAAAGAAGAAATTATATTTGAATAAAGAATGAAGCCTATGTTTAGAACTATTATGATTTTCTTTTGCATTGTGACTATTTTCATGACAATTAAGTCCATTTAAAAACCCTATTTATCACTAAAAAATTCTCAATACTTAATTAAATACATATGTATTTTTATTTGTACTAACTTTTTTTACAGTGCTTTTTTGTTGTTGATGAAAATGTCACAATTCAAAAAATGAATGCCGTTATTGCCTTCGTAGGCAAAATATCATTTCTCATTTGTGTGTGTGGGTGGTAAAATGTGTTGTGGGCATGTTTTTTGTGATAGCTTGTTCATCAATTGTACGTTTGGGTACAGAATGGTAATTGCACAATTGTAAAACTACTGTTTATCTTACGCAAGTTTAGATTAGTAAAAAAAACAACAACATTTGGGTTCTTGACAGAAGATACCTATACACTTGATATGGGCTTAATATAGATCTGTGTCTAACTACTCATAAGAGCGGGAGTTTAATTTGAGAGTATCTTCTCTGAAATCATTTTTCCGAGTGGAGCAGAACATCCTCAGCAAAAACTGAAATGACATGAAAGGAAATAATAAGCCTATTCTTTATATTTCATGAAGCATTAGAACTTCTAATGGAACTTCTAACAATAAACTAGCATTAAACCATGACATTTGTGATGAGAGCCTGTGATCTCAAAAACATATAAACTGGGTGTTGTTATGCATAAAACTCAGAGTTCCTTTTCTTTTCAGAGGTGTACAGATCTTTTATGGAATATCATCTTTGAAAGAAATTCCCATTACTAGATAGTCTCCCTTTGGGCCTCCATTTCCCTTTGGGTTATTCAATATAGGAAGCTGAAGTCAGCAGAGGAAATCATTCCCCCTGTCCACAGTAGATGTGGGGTAGAGTCATTTTAAAACTACATTGTCTGACAAAGACCTTCATTCACTGCCAATCCTCCCGAGATGAAGACTGTCTGTGTGGCATAACATGAGCCTGTAGCACCTGTGGCCTTCAAAGTGACTATTAGCAAAGAGATCAACCACAGAACAGGGTTGAATTTAAAATTGAATTTTAGGGGTTGAATTTTAGCCATAAATTTTAGAATGATCCCTGTACTTGAATGCTCACATACGGTGAGATCATCAAGAACTATTTAACTAAGTTCAAAAACAGAGATTCAGAAAAATTGCAAAGCTCGCTTTTTTTCCAGCCATTTATAAAGAACTGAAATTTTCTAGCTTCAAACAGGATGCAAAAGTTGCATAAAAGAATAATTCAAGTATTATATGACTTTTTCATTTGTTTCTAAACTGCCTAATACCGGACATGTTTGTGCGAGGAACACACTAGAATTTAAGTCACTATGCATCATAACATCAGATTATTATGACCAGTATTACAGTATGCAAACTCATTATATTTTCCCAACCATTTGTCACCACAATGAGGACAGTCTCACACCACATCCGAACAGCACACATAATTTAACATTTATTAAAAGTGTGCATAGATATGCTTTCACAATAACTGAATTTCTGTTGACATTTACTCACCCTCAAAAATTTTTGGACAACACAAACAGCATTTTTCGGACAATACAAAGTCAGCGGGGTTCAAAATAGCACTAGACCATGTGACTTTGACACAGTTTTCTTTTGTGTTCAACAGAGGAGAGAGAGGTTTGGAACAATGTGAGAATGAGTAAATGATGACAGAATTTTATTTTTGGAAACTGTTCAGCAAGTAAACCTGTTTTGTCACAAGCTGTTTGTCTCATTGAAAGGCCCTAACCCAACCTGTCTCCAGCTCACGGCAGGCTTCAGTAAATCCTCCACCAACCCTATAAAGATACTACAGTTCAATAATACAAAGGTTAATGACTTTATAGCTCACTTTAGTAACTCATAATCTTGTCCTTGGTTTTCTCAACTCTTGAAGGACTGAGGTAGGGTTGGTGAAACATGAACTGATGACTGAAAACAATAATTATCCCATACCATAACCTAGGTTTCCAAGTAAACAAGCTTTATTTAAACCCCTCCTACTACGTCATGTGGTATACTGGCATTTTGGTTAAGCAAAAGCAACTTAGGAGCTTTTTGTTTTTTTTAATAGTATGACGCAAGATTGATTACATAATTGTGGAGATGAGCAGAGCTGGCAAAGGTGCCATAAATATATTTACAGGCCGGAGGCTTTGGATCCAAGATGTGCACTTGCAAAACTCGACAGCCAATAATTAACCCATAGAGATTTGAAAACTGCCAACCGACAGCAAAATACATAGGCAGGTACCAAGAGCAGTGAGGTGACGACAGATACGATTGGTATAACTGCTCGTGTCATCTCAAAATGCAACAGACCACAGCAGGAAAACAGCGAACTTGTAACCAAGGAAGTGGTTTATTCAAATATGTGAGCATACCTCCCCATCTCACAGACTTACGCATTCAGCTTGAGTGTTTACTTTCGAAATTTTTAGTGGTGAACATCTTGAGAGTGTGTGGCTGCCAAACACATCCTAAGATGCTATATTGTGTCTGCTGAAATGAATTGTTGTCAAAGCTGGTATTATTATTTTCGTTTTGTGCTTCAATGACACTAGAGTGCTATGAGTGGCTCTCAAGGCATTGCTATGCTGTTGCAAAGGTATTTGGAAGTTGTTTTTTTTTGGCATGTTCCCATGGTGTTGCGATGGTGCTTTAATTGTTCTCTAAGTGGTTGCTTACGGACCCAAGTTTTATAATAATAATAAAAAAAATAAAAAAACAGTTCTCGGGGAACCACCTTGGTGGCTAGTTCCTATAACTAAGTTCCTAGAACAACCTGGTGCGAAAGCCCCTATTATTATATTATAGTATTATTAAGCCCCTTTTATTTTATTTAAAGAAGAAACCAAACCAATGTATAGTTGACATTTGAGGCTTAATGATATAGAAAAGCAATAAAAAATTGTGGAAGAGTGTTTTCAGCTTGTTTTTTATTTCTATAAATAAATATGGCACGCAGTTGCTTCAAACAATGGTATAAAGCTATTCAAAACATCATTCAATGTAAATAGCGATAATCGTTATTAATAATCGCAATTACAATTTCAAGGGAATAATCGTGCAGCCCTAGCCCATCCTATGATATTCCTAAAACAATGGCAGTTTTAATATTGGTGAAGTTAGGAAGTAGGCCACTTCCATATATTTTCATCGTCCATTTCAAAATAATCTAATAACCTGATTAATAAATAAAGCACTGAATGAACAGCATAGTTCCTTTAGTGCAAAAACGCAGAACTAAAACACCAATGACAAGCACACAGTGTACTGATTGATATATCAACATCACAAGCTACTTATTATAAACAGAATCAAAGATAACTATTGAAGATGGTTCCAAAGAAACACACCCTTTCTTTCCTCCCAAACACACCTGCATTTCTGAATAATTATGTGAAGGAATCGCTATCAGAGAATGATTCATATGTTTGGAATGTCAGGAAATATTCCAGACTCAGACATTGATCTAATTTTCTTAAATCGTCTATTCTGCCTCTTTTCCATCATTTATCATTTAACACAATGCAAGCAAGCTGTCTGTGTGTAATCTGCTCTGAAAACTCATCTCAGTAAGTAAACAGCATCCCGCAGGGCACTGCCATCAAGAACAAAGCTAAGTCTGGGTTAAACTGACAGCTGATCCAGAGATGTTCCCTCCAGCGGCATTTTACTTCTGAATGATCACAGACAGGAAGGATGGGACGCAGGAGGGCGAGGGGAAAACGACACAACAGAAGGGCCATTCATGGTTGACTGAGGGCTTCAAATACACTTTGATAATTGCTGGAAAGAAATGTGATTACAATCCGTATTGTTCCAGAGACTCTAAATAACTGTTATTGAGCGGAGGACTTCTCTGGGCCGCCAGGGTTATGATGATTAAAGTTATTTCTGGCTCATGCCACATAATCAGAAAAAGGACTGATAAACATTGGCCTGTATGCCATTATGTAAATGCATAACAAGCATCAAAACTGCACATTTGAAGTTTACTTTTGCTGTGCCGGCACTTTCCAAAATCTAATTGACATGCCTTCTATAGTAACACTAACTTATAACTAAGTAACTAATAACTAGATTTAGATTTTCTAAAGAAGTGGTGCTTGCCTGTGCAAAAACTCACTCACTGCCACAGTGCCAGAATGTTGTAGGTGGTTGCCAAGGTATTGCTAGGGGCTCAAATGTCTATGATACTCTCAAAATAATCAACATTATTTGAGCAATCATTCATGTCCTTAGCACAAAGGATGCAAGACAAGTGATGCACCAACTTTTAATATCTAGAGATTTCAATGAACCTCTAACCCCAAGAATGAGCAATAGTAATAGAGATCTTCAGTAACTTGTTCGAGACACATCAGAATCTGTTATATAGAATAAAAGGATCTCAGTCCTACTTTGTGGCTCCTTTCTCTCTAATCTTAAGCCTGCACCCAAACAAAGAGTAACTTTCCACAGTAACTCCCTTCACTGCTCAAGGATCTCCAAGGCAAGGGATTGAGACTTTATTGGGGTCAGCTTACACTGCTGGCTTTTGTCTTCAACCCGAACAATTACAACTCAAGAAAACCATGAAATATATTTGGCACAATGTTTTATTTACTAACAGAGCTCCATCGAAACTCATTGAAAAAGGAGAAATCACTGAAAAACCTCTAATGACTTTGAGTGACTAATTTTCAGTGCTTAATGAATGGAAACTAAATTAATGGGGATGATAGGATATCCTCTTAAAGGGATACTCCACCCAAAAATAGGGTGACTAGACGTCCCGTTTTTCCTGGGACAGTCCCATATTTCAGCTCTATTTTTAGTGTGCCCCGACTTATTATGAAAAAATCATTCTGTCACGCAAAAATAGCCTAATCAAAAGTAGCCAATAATGTCGTAGTATATTTTGTTGAACAAAATAACCATCCAATCACAATTCTCTATCGATTAACTTGCAGTTAGTGAAGACAGGATCCAACGTCAGTATCAGTAATAGAGAACGCGGAGGAGTTCAATTTGCGACGCGAAGACGCCATAACTACTAGTTATAGCATGAAAAAAACAAATGAACATCAGAAGGTATGTATAAAGAAACAGTACAACTGAAAAGTATCATGCGTCATGTAATCGCTCAATCAGTGTTTCAATCGCAAATAAAAATAAAACAGCTTGTAAACAATGTCACGTGACATGTTACATTTACTTTAGGAAAGACATTCAGTGTCAATAAACTTGTAGGTTAGCAAGAGAAAATAACTCTACAGAGGAGCATTTTGATAAATATATGCACTATATATTTTATATTTTGTTAGTGACCAGTCTTGTTAGTGATATCTCCTTTATTGTGCAGTATATTTGAATAAATCTGGTATGACAGCCACCATTTAAATATTTATATTTCAACAGCGAATTGGAGTAGAAACATAATTAAATGTGTTGATGAGGAGCAACTCACTCAACACTGGAGTCTTATCTCTGGCCGTGGAGTTTGTTTTATGATTACCAGGTTCATCCACATCCGTGGAGCGTGTGTTCTCGTTAATGAATGCATCATGGACAGCTGAAAAATCTTGACTCGGCTTTTCGTTTTTGGAAGACTACATCAATTTCTTATCTACAGTAATGACCAAAAGTGATGTCCGGAGAGGATTTTTCTCAGTATTTGCTTTTAATGACCCTACAAATATATTGGGAGGAAATAAACACACAATTCTCACTGAGTTTTGCACATGTGGAGTGTGTAATTTTGTCTTTTGGTATAACACAATTTGTTGTTTCAAATTTTATTTGTGCGTTATTACAAATGTAACAATTGAGCGTACACATTAGTTTTACACTCCAAACACAACTATATCCTTACGAAATCCTTAATAAAATGTTTGAATAAAGGGCAAAGATGTCAATTTTCCAAGGCCAGAGATCACTTTTGGACACTGCTCTAGCTAACATTTAATGTGTAGATATGTGTGCGCCGTGGGGGTCAGGGTGCCTGTCCGTCCCGTATTCAACTCTGAGAAATCTGCTCACCCAACCTAAAAATGAAAATTCTGTCATCATTTATTTACCATCACGTTGTTCCTAAAACCTATGAGATATCTGAGAAATGTCTCAGTGTTCTTTTGTCCATACAATGGGAGTCAAGGGGTTCCAAAGTTGTTTGATTTCCACAAAAGAAAGTCATACAGGTTTGGAACAACATGAGGAAAGTAAATGATGATTGAATTGTCATTTTTGGGTGGAATATCCCTTTAAACGCAGGATAATATATATATATATATACCATGAAAGAGAATAAAATGTTGCCCACTGAAAGGACTTCAGATAAACATCACAGGAATGAAGATAAAGCTTTTTATGTTCTTATTGCACAAGTGGTGCAAATCACTTACAGACCTTGTACTACGTTACATAAATATATCACTTTAGAGCTATGCAAATGACCTATACACTCTACATGATTATGCAATCTTAAAATTTCAACAGTGGTAAATGATCAGAGAGTCCATTTATGACACTTGATATGACGCATATCTGATCCATGAGAAGATTTTGGCCACACTGTCCACTCCTTTCTGCTACACAAAGCTTTTGTCAGAAACCTCCCAGGTATAATTTACTGGCAATTAACAATCCAGCCTAAAAGTAACATTGTACTGCTCATTTACTATGCATGATTATAGCTATGAGTGTTAAGTAATCAGGCCTTTAGTAGCTATGATGTGACATAATTTGGTTGACGGAGCTAATGACATTTATCTTTCTCAAAAAGCTCTAAAAACATGTCAGACTGTCGTCATGCCCGACAGGTCAAACTGGAAGCAATGTGAAAACCAGAGACACCTGTGACGCAACACAATGAATATCTGATTTAAAACAAGTCCTCCAACTTTTCAGAAGCACAACCACAATAGAAAAAATAATGCATTTTATAGCAAATTAGCTTTACTCTGGACGGCATGTCCTCTTATGCTCTGCTGGGAATATAATATATATAATATAGATATAATATAGAATATAGAATAGCCTATGGTTCAATGTTTGTCTGCATCTATAAAGTTATTCAAACCGTCCAATACAAAATTTACACAAAAATGACTTAAAAATACCTCTTCTACAATAAATAGGGAGAATTCAGGTTGATTCTCAGTCATCTTATTGGCAAAAAGTGTCCCAATCCACCTGAATTCACCCTATGTTTTCAATTTCTGAATTTAAAGTAAGAAAGAAAAAAATCCAAGGTTGTGTAACTTTCCAGCCACAGACAAAAAAGTGTAACTAAAATGAAGAAACTGTACATTAAAGCAACGGTATCGCAATTAAAGCATTTTAGTGTTTTTTTTTACTTAATAGATACACCACTTGAGAGAATTGGATTGGGTTTATTGGGACACTTTTTCCCTGTCATCTCAATGCCAAAATGTGTCCCAACCAACTTGGAATATACACCCAAACACACACCCTCAAGTGTACTGGGACATCTGTCATCTTGACGCACGTGCTCAGAGAAGTTAACTTTTCCACAATATCATTTTAAGTGTTGGAAATTTGCTCATGAAAGCTGTTCATTTAGCTGAACTTACCTTGGAGCTCACGCTCAGTCTATCCATGCGTACTATGTCCCCGTTTGTCTCCGGGACGGGGGTGGTTTCCCTTGGTGTCCCGTTCTTCATCTCATCTTCATGGTCCGATCCAGCGCTGCTCGGTATTGGTATCCCATCAGTCACATACTCTTTCTGGCACTTCAAATTGTGCTTCAGCAGCAGTTCTGCTGTCTCTGCATCCACGACGACGAGCTCCAGTTTGTCCGTGATCCCTCGTATGCGGGACACCACCTGTTGATGCTTCTCGTCCTCCACATTCTCCCCGTTCACGATCGCCAGTTTGTCCCCGGCCATCAGACCCGCGGCGGCGGCCGGAGAGTCGGACTCCACATGCCGGATGTACTGACCGGGTTTGTTCTTTTCGCCGTGGAGATGAAAACCGTAGCCAGTGTCTCCTTTTTCTAAGACGCACAACTTTGGCCTGAGGTCGCTGGACATTTTGAAACTCTTAAGACTTACGGATACAGTAAACCAGCAGTCTGGCTAAAATGAAAGTAGGAGGCAACAACGAAAAATAGACACGAGAAGAGAAAAACTCTGCGCCGCCCACTCTGTGTCTTCACTGTGTTGCAACACACTGTAAGTGAAATCGCAGTTTTCTTTGAAGTGTAGCCAGTCAGCGCTTCACGGGCCCGCCTCTGTATGCAACTCTCGCTGATTGGAACTTTCACCTGTCAATCACAAGAACGTCATTGCGCGAGCTCTGTAGCTTAGTTTAAAAAGGACTATGGGTAAATACCATATGCAAGCAAAATTTAGATAACGAAAAACTAATTTATTTTATTTCATGTAGAAATTTTATTTAGTTAAACTTTGCAAAAATGTTTACGATGTGTTATATTTATTATTACACTTAATTTGTTCAAGTGTGAAATATGGACACCTACTATGATAAAAGATTTTTGTTCGAAAAGTCTATAAAATACATAAAATGTTTCTTCAAATTAGTTCTGTGATGAATTCAGGAATGTAACAGGACATGGAAAATAGTTGGAATTCCATGGCATGTTTCTGCAATTCAAGGCTGCATAAAATTATAACTTTTTGCCATGTACTTACATTTTCCTAATACACCACACCTCTGTGTGTGTAACATTTTAAGTAACATTTTTATGTTCTAATTTTTTAATCTACTAGCTTAGATATGTATTCCAATAATAAAAAGTTTTCCCTTTCAGTAACTTTTCCTCACACTATATAATCATATCTTGTTACTGTGGCAAACTTTTGCTTTCTTCCATACTAGGGTGTGCAATAAAAAAAGATAAAGACTTGCTGATTCCCCTTCACAGGTTATCTGCCTGTCGACATGCTTAAGCCAAGTAATGAGAATCACACCCTAAATATTGTTACTGTTTAATCACAAATGTGATTCACTCTTTTAAATGTCAAACTTAAATGCACTAAAAGTTCAAAGAAAATCTCTGTAGCATGAGCTTTTTAAATACATGTGTGAATAGCAAAAGATTCAGTATTAAAACCAATACTATCAATATGCTGCTGTTTGGTTTCACATGTGTCTGAGTTTTCTATACTGGTTAACGGATCAAAATTGTTCAAGCAAGGAAGGACATCGAGGCAAGATTGCTCCATATAAGGGATTTGATTAATCCTCAATGTTTATCTACTCTACAAAATAAAATTTACTTTAGCATCATATTAGTCCTCACGTCAATTACATCAAGAAGAAAATCACCTTACCACTCAAACGCCATGCTGTATTGCAACGACTGAAGTTTGGCACATAAGGTAGCAAGTATGAGTTTTTTTTTCTTCTTCTTTTTAAGAAAATAAACATATTGTGACAGAACTCACAGTTGTAACTCAAATCCTCTCAAACAGGATATTACAGCAGCTGATACTGGGCATACAGTGACAACTAGAAGGGATTTGAGGCCACATCTGCCAGGTTCACCCATATAGTGATGCATTCTGCCCTCTACTGTCTATTTACAAAACTGCACCAAAAGGAAAACCTGTAATCTGTCCACATTCTTTACCACTTAATAGAGAAAGATGTGTGTTCAGGTAAATGTAAGACATTTACGATCACATAAATCAACAATTAGTTATAACCACATCCATGGACAAATCAGTGGACAAATCAAATAGATGCATTTGTGCTGTAGTACTATTTTTGGTAGCTGAAAGCATAATCAAAATGGTCAATTTAATGAACAAATAAGGATCACAGGACATGTACGACTTTGTGAATTGTGGACGTCCCAATTTTGCAGAAATCTACAGGTGTGGATTATGTGTGCGACTGGTTCTAACAATTAATTTCTTATCTGAGCAAAATTACATAATCACTGCCAGGTTTGTTAAAATTAGTCCATGCGTTTTTATAGCAATCAAAGTAATGACGCTTTAATTGATTGTTGTTGTTTTTTTAATTCATTCATAGCACCAATATGTATTAGTTTGCACTTTCTACAGCTGGATCTGAGCGATAGCCATACACAAACCACCTTTAACCTTATCTTCAGTGCATATGAACAGGGTCCAGTAATCTGTTTTGATAATAGTAAGTTTTTTTTTGTCTTGTGTTATTGCTATTGTCCTTTTAATAACACTTTTACTCATCTATAAGAGCTGGTTGCCCAACCATGCATGACATCATTTAGGTGCAATGTGAGTAAATGTTCCAGAAAACTAGTAAACGAATGCAAATCTTCTCATTAGTAAAGCAGCGTCTGATTCACTGCATAGAACAAGAAGCCTGTTTGGTCCTCTGTTCAACTTTTCTTTTACTGCAGAAACAGTGCAGTTCGTGTGCGCCCATGATAGCATCAAGCAGTCAGTCTTGATTGGTGCTTTTAAAGCCGAGCTTGGTTCCAAGTATGTGGGAAAGCAATGATGATTTCCAATCACCATTGAATGTCAGGATTTACTATGTGAGAGGGCGGCTGCGTGTGGTTCTTGTATTGAGTTTGGAGGCATTGCTGCGCACGTGGGGAGTCGTGGCCATCCAGCCAGTCCTGGTAGAGGCGCTGGACCTCTGGGCTGGTTTCAGGCAGTCGGACAGGTAAGCTGCTGTAATGTTCTTCCATTTGCTGGACCAAAGGTCGGTCAGGTCGACCTCCCTCTCCCTCAGCTTGTCCTCGCCCACTTAAACAGCCTGAAAAGTCAAAGAGAAGGAGAGATAAAAGGAAAGAAACAGTACTTTTAAGTTTAGAGATACCTATGATTTATCAAATGTACAAATAATAATACTAATATGTTTTAATATTTTATTATGAACTATTATTGTTGTTATAAATGTAATATACATTTTTATATTTAATATCATAAATGTATATAATAATATATCTGATATTTCAAAACACTGCTTCGAATCTTTTGTTTCGAATCAGCGGTTCGGATCGTGTGTTGAAATGCTGAAATCACATGACTTTGGTGCTCTGAATCACTGATTCGAAACAAAAGATTCATAAAGCTTCGAAGCAGTGTTTTGAAATCGGCCATCACTAGATAATGTTGAAAAGTCGTTATTTTGTTTTTTTGGCACACAAAAAGTATTCTTGTAGCTTTATAATATTAAGGTTGAACCACTGTACTCACATGAACTGTTTTAAATATGTTTTTAGTACCTTTATGGGCACTGAAAGTGTTCATTAACTTGCTGGCTATAGAGGTCTCACTGAGCCATCGGATTTCATCAAAAATATCTTAATTTGTGTTCCGAAGATGAGCGAAGGTCTTACAGGTGTGGAACGACATGAGGGTGTGTAATTAATGACATTATTTTCATTTTGGGGTGAACTAACCCTTTAAAGCACTTTAGTTATCCGGAAATAATGCTAAAGTCCAACTAAAGTGTATTTGATTGTGCTAAAGTTGAACTATTGCCAGTATACTTTAGGTACACTTTAAATATCTGGCATTTAAAGAATGATATTATACAGAGATCATACTATCCTTACTAATAGTGATATTAAAACACATTTTAGGCTTAAATTTATGAAATGTGGATTGTGCATTAAAGTACTTCAAATAAAGCTTAATTATAATATTTATATCAGTAAGTCTCAAGCAATATGTCAGCAAAGATGTTAATGGATTTGTAGTATTTTAAATACATTTTGGTAGATATAGTTATTTTTTTTTCACAAGGGTACTTTTCACACACAAGAAGTGTGTTCAAACCCAGATGTGCATGTGAATGCCTTGTTAAAGGTGCCATCAAACGTTTTTTTACAAGATGTAATATAAGTCTAAGGTGTCCCCTGAATGTGTCTGAAGTTTCAGCTCAAAATACCCCCTAGATTTTTTTTTTATTAATTTTTTTAACTGCCTATTTTGGGGCATCATAAGAAATGCGCCGATTCAGGCTGCGGCCCCTTTAATTGCTCGCACTCCCCGCCCCCCCGAGCTCACGACTCTATCATTGCATAAACAAAGTTCACACAGCAAATACCCTTAAAATGGATCTTTACAAAGTGTTTGTCATGCATGCTGCATGCATACATCAGATCATGTGAGTACAGTATTTATTTGGATGTTTACATTTGATTCTGAATGAGTTTGATGGTGCTCTGTGGCTAAAGCTAACATTACACACTGTTGGAGAGATTTATAAAGAATGAAGTTGTGTTTATGAATTATAAAGACTGCAAGTGTTTAAAAAATGAAAATAACGACAGTCTTGTCTCCGTGAATACAGTAAGAAACGATGGTAACTTTAACCACATTTAACAGTACATTAGCAACATGCTAACGAAACATTTAGAAAGACAATTTACAAATATCTCAAAAAATATCATGATATCATGGATCATGTCAGTTATTATTGCTCCATCTGCCATTTTTCACTGTTGTCCTTGCTTGCTTACCTAGTCTGATGATTCAGCTGTGCACAGATCCAGACGTTAATACTGGCTGCCCTTGTGTAATGCCTTGAACATGAGCTGGCATATGCAAATATTGGGGGCGTACATATTAATGATCCCGACTGTTACGTAACAGTCGGTGTTATGTTGAGATTCGCCTGTTCTTCGGAGGTCTTTTAAACAAATGAGATTTACATAAGAAGGAGGAAACAATGGTGTTTGAGACTCACTGTATGTCATTTCCATGTACTGAACTCTTGTTATTCAACTATGCCAAGGTAAATTCAATTTTCCATTCGATGGCACCTTTAACGAACAACAATATCTTAACGTGCTGACTGGTGTTGGCTAATTTTTATTAGACTTTTTAGTTTGTACTTATTGGTCCGGTACTTCCGGTTCTCTTTTTTCAGAGGCATTCAGTATGGGATTTGACTGTTTGAAGTAGGCTTTTTCATATGGATATTCATATACAGAGTTTTTTTGACTATCCTCTGGTGGTTTGATAAGACTAGTCAACAAGTCTTTAACAGAATTTCCATTTAAATATTAATTAAATTAGTTGTGGTGCACATTCCTAGTAATAATATCCTCAAGGCTATTTTATCAATGACAGCACTTTTTATGTTGGGTAATAACCAAAGCAAAATTCATGTAATATTTGTAACATGTTTGTTTTTATAAATATTTCATACCTCCAGGGCAGGAAAGCACCTCTACTAGCTGGTAGGGCACTTTGCCTTTCCTCATTCTGTGCACTAAAGTCTGAATGTTACGGAAGCCATAAACTGCAGCAAACTGCAGGAGAGTCTCTCCATCACGCTCTAGCACCACCTCCTGAAAGTCTCGATTCCTAACATGAATAAGACAGGTTTTTACACAGAAGGCAATGTAAGGATTATCAGTTAGCTGTGATTACTTATTCATAATTTATAAATAGTTATATCAAATAGATTATCCATGACAGCCATCAAAAACAGACTGGTCTATCTCTCACCGGAGTGTCTTGTACACAATCTCTTGGACGTCTAGGCCAAACAGCTCTTTGGCTGTGTGTTTGAAAATGTGCTCCAGGAAGCCTTCAGATCCACGACCTTCATGCCTGGTCACACCTGGGTCACTGGTCTCACCAAATCTAAAACAAAACACACACACACTTTAGGATTATTGTCTAATATTATTTATTTTCAGCAGTTCACCTGGACTGTTCACTGTGATTGCCTTAGGTTAAATGTGAAGAATTGTGACTGTTTCTTCAAACCCCAATTTAATGCTGGTAACTTACACATGATCCAAAGGAGCAGAGTCCACTTCCTCTACAGTAACTTTGCTTTGTTCCATCAAGTGGAGAATCTCTCCTAAACCAAAACAGTAATTTAGTGTCATTTCAGGAGTACAAAGATCACAAAAACAGCCTCCATTGAAATCTGCACAATCTGCTTCTATACAATAACATGCGTTAGGCATTTCTGATCATTTTTATACATACACTACACGCAAAGGTTTGGGGTCAGTACGATTTTTTTAATAGTTTTATTCAGCAAGGACACATTAAATTAAATCGAATATAACAGTAAAGACTTTCACATTATTGCAGCATATATATGTATAAAGATATTATGAGAAATAAATGTGAATTATTTGGTCTAAATCTGTTGCCAGGTTAAAAATTAATCTGAAAAGGTAACAGGAGAATTACGTCGTACCTGACGTAAGCACACAGTCTACGTCTCTGGTCTCTAGGATGCTGTTGTAGAATTCTTCTCTCACAGCTTCAAGCTTCTTATCAAAGCAGGGAGCCACCACCACATGGAAAACCTGATCCGGGGTCAGTTTCTAAAAGACATAACGCAAAACAGATACATGCCTCATTCAGTCACAACTAATATGAAATGGACCACTTTTACACGATTGTGATACAGGTGCTACAGTAAGCACAGAAGTCCACAGGCAGTGTGTCCATGTTTTTGACCAGTAAATTTCAATGACTTTTCCATGACCTTTCCAGAGTTCCGGATAATGTTTTTTAAAAATAATAATCGCTTCACAGAGAATCTTGTAGTACTCTTTAGAATATAACTACACTTCTTATGGTAAGTGTACATATAAAACATTTTAGATCAGATCAAATCATTATAAACGTCTATTTTACCATTATTTCATTTCCATGACTTCTCTATGCCTGACAATAACAATCTGAAAATTCCCTGATATTACCAGGTTTTCCAGGAAGCCCTGGACAACTGCCCACTTCTTACCTGTTGTCTGGCAAAAAAGTCTTTGACCAAGGAGCCCATGATCTGTTGAGGTGATCTGGCGTTGCAGATGTGTGGCGTGACCAGACTACCAAGAACACGCTCTGCATAGCGAATCCATCCTGAGCACAAACAAACAAAATCACAAATTTAATCTTCATATATGTACTACCCATAGCAACTAGTGACAATGTAGCAGTAGTAGGACTACTAGCTCTAAGCAGTGGGG
>RJVU01067793.1:7653338-7702809 GCA_003731715.1 Anabarilius grahami | reverse complement strand
AAAATATCGTCAGCTCTCTACTGATTCCCACCACTACTGGTTCGACCGAGACACGTAACCCTGGGTTGCTCCAGAGGAACGGTCATTGAACTAAATGTACTGGAAGTCACATTGGTTAAACACATCAGGTTAGTGAGTTAATAATCATCCATGATGAAAATTCAATAATGGCCACTCAGAGTGAGGAGTCAAGTTGTGAAAAGTGCAGGAAGGGTGTGTCATCTATCTCACAGCTGCAGAATGCTATGGTTATCTAACAGTCCCACCCAATCACACACAACCCACATTTACACACCATTGCACCACATTTGGCTCTTATCTACATTAAGAGACTAAATGTTTGAGAAACACATATAGCCTTGAGGTTCAGACAAAGAGTTAAGAGAAGCAAAAAAACTTGATCTTTTTCTTGAAAGCTCTGGCTAGAGGTGCTTATTTGTGTTGCAGGATGGATGTCAAATGGCAACCACTTCTCCTATGATTGCACAACAATCCACAACCTTTTTCAAGAGTTTTAAACTTGATTTAAAACGAAAATTATAGTAGTAGTTGTAGCATCTAGCACGACACTGTTGTTTGTTTTCCCACAATCGTCATGGACCACAATTATTCTATATCATTTGCAACAGGTTCTGTTGCCAAAGATAACTCCAAGAAACGTAAACGTACAGGTGAATCAAATGACCCAAGATCAGTTTTGGACAAGAGGAGAAATAAAACGAGGATCAGTATCGGTGTGGCATTTTCTAACACTGTTTAACAAGTCTATGGCAGTGTAATTAAATACAGTATGTGTTATCCATAAATAGTAAGTCAGCCTTTTTGCAAATGCTGTGAGTTCAAATGTACTTATTAGTATGATTGTTTTGAACACTTAAAACTGCGCTGCGTTACCCCGCTTTTAATTTGACAAATAAAGTGACAGTAGTAATTTAGCATTAAACATTCGGCTATTTAATTAGAATGAAATAAAATTATGTGATCAAACGTAACGGTTATAAAACTTAATTTCATTACCTCATCCATCAACATGATTTGTGAGTCCCGTCTAATTGATTACCATCAGCAGTGGAGGTGAAGACGACAACTCCCATCATTACATCCTGCTTCACAGCATCATCAAGCTACGCCTTTATTATTGTTTTGAATATGTGACCTCTAGCGACGAAAATTACATACTGTGCCTTTAAATGGTTATAAGGATGGTCTTACCTGGGCATGAGGAAGTGAACATTGGCATGGCATTAGCATCATGATGTTTACGGCGGTAACGCTGAACAAATTCTCTCTGGCTTTCCAAAACGCTAAAACTTGCAGCTACTGTAGTTTCAAAGACATAATGAACCCCTGAGGAGACAGATGAAAGAGGCCTTTAAAACAGTATGAAAGAACTCATGCCATGCGTAACAGGGTTATTATTGTTCGCTAAAACTATTAAACAATTTTTGTTAATTAAAATAAAGCTGAAATAGAATATAAATATTGAAAACTTTAACTAAACGAAAATTTGAAATGTTGCCATGGCACTAAAATTACTGAGAAGAAATAAATGTAAAACTCAAATAAAAATAAATTAAACCTAAATAATAATATTAAAAAATGAAAATGACTACATTACAAAAAAAACTAAAATAAAAACTGAAAATGCTCAAATAAAAGCTAATTCAAAAGATTAATAAAAACTGTAGTAATATATGAATAATACTAAAATAACTCCGATGTTACACTGTTACAAATGTTTAGGATGGTTATTAACTCAGATTTCATGTGGCAATATTTGCAATGTTAACATCTTGATTCAATGAAAAGCAGAAAAACAAGAGGCAGGCAAAGTGACTTCAAGGCAAATGTGGTGTCCAGACGTACCCACACTCTTGAGGAATCCACAGAGTTTCTGTGCAGCTGCTGGAACGTCCAACTGAAATTTAACAGCAAAAAATGGCAGCGACTGGGGACACACGGACACCACGAGAATTTTGTGCTTCGAAGTGTCACATTTCTGCCAAAAACACAAAAATAACAATGTGAGATACATCCAAACAGATCATCTTTCCAAAGTCTGAATTTGTCAGGCTTAAAGTACCTTATTAATAGCAAGCACATGGTTGATATCATCCAGATTCTGCTGAGATATTCTCTGGCCTTCATCTTCCGATACACAGCCGTCGCAGGACAGACACGCACTCAGCAACACCTGCTGAACTGAGGTAGTCTCTTTCACCTGAGGAAAACCATTTATCAGATTATCCACATCCACAGATCCAATACAAATGAGTGTTTGTTCATTCATCCTCCCCCAAACCAAACAAACAAAACAACAGATGCAATGCAGTGTGTCTGACAAATATTAAAAAAACAGTGAGAAATACCTCTCCACTGGCAACACCTTTCTCTTGCAGCGAGTTTATACTTTCATCACTCCGTTTCTTGTTGCACTAAAAGGTGGAATAGAGAAAAATGAACACTAATGAGTTCCTAAGCAATAAAATAAAGCATGAGAACAGACTCTGATTCAGACATAGACAAACAAAAAATAAGTGTGAATATTGATGTATTTTGATAAAAATATGTCAGTAATAAATCCATACATTACCTGTTTTGTGCAATTCTCACACTTTTCTTTTTTCCGTCCAATTTTGACTTCAGACATTGTATAAGGAGCTCCTGAAATGTTCAGTGCCATAAATAATTCCTGCAAAATGGAAGATTGAAAATGAAAGCTCTCTGTATTTATAGCGCATTCTGAGTGTTATGACACCAAAAACACATATTTAACATAAAGAAGGGGTTAGAAATAAAATACAGTCACAATAAAGCCCGTCATTAACCTCAAACATTCATATAAGCACCAATTTAAGGGAAATGTGATAATTTCAGGTTCCCATAATGTGCTCAATTCAGTTTCACCTGATTACTGTTTTGAGGATCTTTCATGCTTTTGTACATAATAACTGGTTAAGCAGTTGGATCACATTCATTTTCTCAGCATATAATAGAGTAATAAATAAATGACAGAGGACAAAAGCTCTGAGGACTTCGCTTTTCTTAGATAACCCGTGACATTTAGTCAACAACCTGCCCCCATTACCTAACGCTGCCGAATGTCTGAGTACTAAAATAAATCATAAACTAAAACAAAACACAAAAAGGCCAAACGACTCACATAAAACCACAATGAAGTCCTTATTGTCCTGGGGGAAACCCAGGAGACGCAGCAGTGGAACTACAGCGGGAACTTCTCCTAATGACACTTGAAAGCGCGAGCTGATCATCAGAAACCGCGCACTGCGGTCATACAACACTGGTGTTTATCCAGTCATCCCTTCCACAACCCAGACTAATCCAAATGGGACACATTCGCTGTATAAGGATCTCGGCTCGTCTTGACTTCGGCGTATCCGACTCCATTGTCCTTTAGTAGTGTCCGATTCGTGAATGAATCGTGCTTTTGAGTCGGATCATTTCAATGAATCAGTTGAACCGTTCTCGAGTCACCAACTCACTGAACCAAAAATCTTCTTCTCTTTTGATTCTTTCGGACATGTCTGTCGGATATTATCGACTCGCGGTTAATAAACTCACACAAAACCATGTCTGATTCGGAATTATTCGCATTATAGTATTGTTTATGTAAATGCAAATTATATGTATGTTCTAAATTACTTTTTTTATGAGCCAAATCATGGCTGCAACATATACATAAGAAAGCATCCTTCCCAACTAACACAAATTAATAGAAAAAACATGCCTACAAGTGGTTTTATTAGAGCGATTTTAGAAAATGTAATGACACGCCGGATGTCAGGGACTACGTGATGGCGTGTTACATCATTACGTAAAATAACCTCTGAATTGTTTTTGAAACGGTTCATAGAACCGAACTGTTTGAACGAGCCGATTCGCTAGAATGACTCCTTGCGTGGATCGACACGCATGCGTGATTTAGCAACACTGGTGTCAACTTCCCCTGGACCGATTAAACAACGCTCGTCTTGCTGAAAATAATCACTTTAATTGTATATAAGAGAATTTGGGGATAGTTATGACATATTTGACATTTTAATGAGGATATTGCTAAAACAGTTTAGATTTATAGCCATTTTCGACCATGAGTTAACTGTATTCAAGTAATCACGAACATATTCTTTCATACATAAAATGTTTCAGATTGTTAAACGAGCCACAACTCGAGCTCTCTTTGATTCTAGAATCATACAGGAAGGAGGCGTCATAATGTCGAGGGCGGGTCCCTTAAAAAGTTTTATCCAATCAGAACGGAATCTGCTTAGCGGAAATCAACGTCATCCGAAGGCGGGTTTATGTGTATGGCATGAGCTACACATTTTATTTCCTTGATTTGTTTTCTTACAGTTTCCTATTGCAAATGCCCAACATTTAAATTTGATATATTTAGATTTATTTGTCTGCAAGAGGAAAGCGACTTATAAAGGTAAGATGGCAGATTCCTTCACGTGCTATTATGGCAGTTAATGGCAGAATCTGTGATCACATTAATGAGGGTGTTGTCCCTGTGCTGTTTCTCAAACATACGAAACTGATCAGGTTTATTATTCTTATATTTAATATACTGTTCATAAAAACAACTTTGTTCAGTATTAAGACTTGAAAGTGTGCTTTCCTTTCTTCAAAGCCTCAATATTCTGGCATGTTATGATTATAGTAATGATGCACACATAACTGGAAATCTTCAAAAATACCTTTTAGATGGACTAAACTAGACATTATTGTGTTCACAAAACATTTGAAATATATTTTAACATGTTTTTTTTTTTCTTCTTCTAACAGATGGGGTATATGGTCGTGGAAAAACATACATCAGATCTTCTCCATTTGAAGAGGTCTCCTGGGATTAGATCATGGTCCCTGCTTGTTGGTATGAGATCAGGGGAACTTGGCATCTAGACGCGTGTAGTCTAACGTGCGAAATATCTTTAAATGTCTTCCTCCTTCCTCTTTACAGGAATTGCTTCAGTTGGAGTAGCAGCAGCCTATTACAGCTCTGGTGAGATGGTTCCTAAATGTGTAATAGCCCTGGAAGTGAATAAAACAGTACAAGGAAGACTTTTAGTGATCAGTGTTCCTCATTTTGCTCTCTCCCTTTGTTGTAGACAGCATATTATGGAAGATGTTCTATGTGACCGGTTGTTTTTTTGTAGCCCTACAGAATATGGAGGAATGGGAGGTGGGGAGATGTTTTACACACACTACATCCATCTTTTAGTCAATGTATTCAGCTGTCCTGACTAACAACCTGTTTCGCTTTGTCTTTAGGAGGCCGTGTTTGATAAATCTAAGAGTGAGATAGAACTGAAGACGTTTAGTCTCTACACCATGATACTGACTCTGTGGAGAAGAGGGCATGAGAGAGGTGTGCTTTGTGGTATCTGTCATTTTTTGTTTTGCTCTAAATGGCTGGTCAAATAACCAGAAGAAAATGCTCTTTTGTCCAACTCAGTGGTGTTAGATCTGCGGCACCTGCGAGACGTGAGTGTTCAGGAGGAGAGAGTGAGGTATCTTGGGAAGGGTTACCTGTTAGTGCTGCGTCTAGCAACGGGCTTCTCTCACCCGCTTACACAGAGTGCCACACTGGGGTCACGCAGGTACTTAAAAGATGTCCTTTTAGAGTTCTATGGTTATGCTAAACAAAAAGTCAAGTCACCTTTATTTATATAGCGCTTTTTACAATGCAGATTGTGTCAAAGCAGCTTTACAGTGATAACTGGTACATAATTTTGGCTGCACAGCAGCTCTTAAAGAATAGTGTCAATGCAGGCAGATCAGAAGCACTGTTGAATAAATGTCAAGAATACTATTGAATATTGAATGTCAAGTCAAATGTCAAGTGTCCCCAACTAAGCAAGCCAAAGGCGACAGCGTACATCAGTACTGACAAAAGTACATCAGTATATTCATTAATAATAAAATACATATATTTTACATTAGATATATATATATATGCAGTACCGGTCAAAGGTTTGGACACATTACTATTTTTTATGTTTTTGTTATTTGATCACAAATACAGAAAAAAAAAAAAACTAATATTGTGAAATATTATTAAAATTTTAAATAATGTAAAATAAGATAAATTATTTCTGTGATGCAAAGCTGAATTTTCATCAGTCATTACTCCAGTCTTCAGTGTCACATGATCCTTCAGAAATCATTCTAATATGGATCATGTGACACTGAAGACTGGAGTAATGATGCTGAAAATTCAGATTTGCATCACAGAAATAAATTATATTTTACAGCATATTAAAATAAAATAAATTATTTAAATAAATGCAGGCTTGATGAGCATAAGAGACTTTTTTCGAAAACATTAAAAAAAGTAGTGTGTCCAAACTGTTGACTGGTACTGTATATAGTGTGTGTGTGTGTGTATGGAGATATAATATGACATTATTGCCTTACAATTAAGCTCATTAATATGTTTTTTTGCTTTTGTTCAGTGATGTGGAGGCACTTGCTGCACTTCTGAAGCGCTTTCTGGGTCTTGAGGAGTTACAGCAGCGTTTGGCAGAAGACGATTTTCCTGATGATGATGACAATGAAGATTTGGGATTGGGCGATAGCAGTGATTCAAAAGAGGAAGATGAACTTTAAAAGCCTCTGGGAGAGTTAGAAAATGGTGGAAAACACTGTATCAAGCCTTAAATGAAACAACCAAACATTCCAGTCTTATAAACATCCTGATGACCATCTCAAAGCATAATCTGTTATGGCTATATTGCATTTTTACTTGCATCTTTAAAGAGGCATTACCAGGTGATATTCAGTACTTTTGCGAAATGTCTCTGTATACTTTGCTACATGCATAAATAATTTGTCAGTTTGTGAAATAACTGCATGAAGAATTCTCTTCCATTGGTCATGATTTCAAATATTCTATGCATGCACATTCAGATCACACTGTGAGAGTAGAACTGTAATGTATATTAAACTCTTAGTGGTTTCTTTTTGTAAATAGGTTAATATATTTTTTTATTCTAAATCCTGAAAAAGAATATAAAATACATTGCAGCTGCTGAGAAGTCAATTGTCTTCCAAGGGGATGCTTTTTTAAATTGGTGTTGCCACTTTTTTTATTGGGTTAACATGAGTATACTTTGTTACAGATTTCACTTTTTTTTTTTAAATAAAATTATTTGATAACATTGATTCAAACTGGATTATTATACTTTTTATCTTAGCTTAGTTGCATAATCAAATCTCCAGGACCAAATATCCATAACCTTAAATTAACAACACAGCTTCAGAATATCAAATACAGTTGATGGAAAAACAAACCAGTACACTCTGGATGTGTATGTTAGTAATAGCTTTTTATTTTGACTAGTACAATAAATACTGGAAAAATTACACCAAAGGAAAAAACAATAATTCAATAATAGAAAAATGGAACGCTCTAGCTCTTTCAGCTTTGCTCTTAACATCGAAAGAAATCACAGTTCGTCACTGACTTGAACAATTAGTCTCAGAAATGTGATTTGCTTTCTAAAAGAAGACTTTCCTCTGCCGTGACAGAAAGAGAAAATCAGTAAACATGTCACTGCCAAGAAAATACTCATACATCCCAAAATTCACTCCTATACCAAACAACGCTTCATTCTGACAAGATTTAGGATAAATTATGTGATTTGCGCTATGAACTGAGCTTATGTTTAATGTGGACCTGGCCACGAGAATTTGCTACAACTAACATCTGAAGTACCTAAGCAGTCAATTAATTACAGAGCATTTTGGGAGAACGTAGGCTATACATTCGCGAGACACCTGGAATAATGAATGTTGGTACTATCCTCAAAAAGAGGATTAGGAACGTCAATACAAGATTAATACTCCAGTTACAGGTCTACAGTTAAGCAGCGAAGCAACTTTTAAGTACAAGCCGAGATGATTCCCTCTGGATTGCCAAGAATTTCACATCAGTGTCATTAATGCATTTTGCTTTTCGCTAGTGCAATAGTGAGACACATTTTTTACTTAAAGTAACAAATGTTCAATAATTAACCCTTAACTTCAATGTAAACATAACCAGAAGTCAATTAACCAGCTCTCTTGATTGTTACTTTCATCCAGGAATGTTCTTTTCATACATATTTTCCCTTTTAAATACACATCAATTACACAATTATTGCAGCATACTTTTAGATGTTCAGCAACAATAAGAGAACCAGCAAATCTCATTCAGAAAAGAAAAACACTGCTACAGTAAACATAAGCCAAACAGGTGAGCTATCAACTAGTACTGCTGAAGCATCAGTAGCCACTCAAAATTGGTAAACAGCAATCTCAGCTATGTGCGTAACTAAATTCCCAACGGCTAATATATGGATTTGAATACAGCCTTGACTTGCAGTCTGCATCATTAGGTTGGATATGAAAAGATGTATGAACATGAATACGCAGGTTTGACAGAACCTTTAGCAGACTTATACAGGTTAGACAGTGTCAGTGATGGCACTTAACTAGACTCACATGCTAGAAATCAGTGACATTTTATATTTCACAGTAACGTATAATGATTTAAAGAAGACAATGAACAGGCAGCTGATTGATTCTTAACCGATAAAGCAAGCAAACAACGTGTGTGTTTTTGTTCCCAGAGTGGAATATAAACTTTTAGTGAGAAGTAAGTAGTGATATGCAACTAAGATATCAAGAGAATGAGAAAGATGAGAAGGATAAGGCTGCTGTGTGGCTGAGAGGTATGAAGAAATCACAGACATGCTTTAATACGCCGAGACAGTGTTTTGGTTTGTCAGGTGAAAGTAAAAGAGTAAGGGTGAAAAAAAGAAGTAAAAGACGTTTGCCGGAAGGTTCAGCCCTCTCTGGTGCTGACTCTGGGCTCAGCCAGTGAGCTGTGGATGATGCCTGAGATGGACTCCACACCCTCTCCCTCAAGGAAGGACCGGTGGTCTCCCTCGATCACATGAACGGACAACTTCCCGTCACACACCTGCAGACGTAACACAATCCAACTGTTAACACTGCAGGGATGCACAACATTGAACTTAAAAGTCTTCCTTTCAGCATGATCCCTTTCCCAGACTCAGAAGTACTTCCTGTGCAATTACCTTAATAGCGTTCCATAGCAAAGACCAGCACCAAACACTTGCTTATAGCTAAAATACTTTTATCACTGTTCTATTAATAATTTTATTATGGTTGCGAGTTTTCAAAAAATGGTCTTTTTAACGTATGAAATATATAAAATATTTTTTTCATGAAATGTATGTAGTTGAAGCCTGTTCTTGAGCTACCAAAAAAATAAAAAATAAATAAAATCGGTTCACTTAAGATGTTTCCCTCAAGCAAATATTCCTGAATTTGAACCATATAAAAGGCCAAAAATACTCTAATATTACTAAAAGTAATATTTAAAAAAATAATAATAATTTTAACTTTACGATGTGTTCTCATTTGAAAAATATCTGTTATCAGTAAACACTAACATTCAAAAAGTTTGGGTCAGTAATTTTTTTAACACTTTTATTCAGCAAGTGCATATTAAATTGATCAAAAGACAAAATATAAAATTCTGTTCTTTTGAACTTTCTATTCATCAAAGAATCCTGAGAAAAGTATCATTGTTTCCAGAATATTAGAATATTATAATGATTTCTGAAGGATCATGTGACTGAGGATTTGAGTAAATAAAAAAAAAGAAAAGAGTTATTTAAATTCATATTACTGTTTTTACTGTATTTTGGAGCAAATAAATGCAGCCTTGGTGAGAATTCTTTCAAAAACATTAAAAACCTTACAGACTCCAAAATTGAATACTGAATGATAGTGTATATATTGAAGTGTTTAAATTGTCTCTAACCACTCTGACATATTAAATTCAATATTAAAATCTATTTTTCTTAATGTAAATATTTTATTAAGTAATATTATTGTTCTTCACTAATGTTTTATACCAAAAGATAGCAGGCTGATTTGTTGTAGTCTGCAATATTACAATTTCTTTCAGTCTCCCCTAAATGTGCAGTGCATATATTTACCTCATGCAGCTTGTAGTCAGATCCTAAACCATCACCGTATTCGCTGCTGGCCTTGGCTCTCAGCAGGGTGACATTGCCGTGATACTTGGAAGTTGGAACGTAGCGGTCGGCAGCCTTCAGTTTGTGGTAAAAAGTAGAAGCAGCAAAATGGAGCATATCTCGGCTGACATTCTTATGGCTGGATGTGATGAGATCCACAGCCTTGTTCACACGAGCCTCCAGGTCAGACAGAGGTAACAATGTCTCCAACAGCTGTGTGAAGAAGCATTAGATTTAGCATTGAATTAATGCGACTGAACTGTGATGAGGTAAGTGTCTGATTTGTCAGATTAGAAAGGACCATTTTAAATAAATTAGCAGATTAAAGGATCAAAAATCTTTTGAAGAATAAACCACAGAGTAACAGTTGTTCATGTACCTTGTTATACTCAATGCCAGTGAACTGTTGGATAAAAGCACAGAGAGCTTCCGTCTCTGCCTCAGACTCTTTGCCAGGGGTCAGTTTGGCTCTGTAACTCTGTTAGAGAAAAAACAAAAATAATGACCATGTGACCTGGCACACCATATTTTTCTGTTTTTGTGTTTTCGGAGCTCTTTTATTTCACCTGTGTATAAGCTGCCACGTAAGAGTGCGAGCCATCAAACAGGAAGAGGTATTCCACAGGGCATTTGGCTGCCTGCAGCTGTGAGCACATCTCAAAAGCCACACATGCACCGAACGAGTAGCCAGCGATGCGATACGGCCCCTCTGGCTGAACCTGCCTCAAGCACTCCACGTAGTAAGCAGCAAGACTCTGGATACTGTCTAGAGGCGCGGCTACAAATAGACAAAACACATGTAACAGAAAAAATATTACAGGACTGAACGTGTTTTGATTTTACTTAACCACTCTGACTTAATAAATTCAATATTAAGATCTAGTTTCTCGATATTAATATTTTATGTAATATTATTGATCTAGTTTTATCTTTTATACCAAAAGATGGCAGGTAGATTTGGTGTAATCTGCAATTTTACAATTGCTTTCTGTCTCCCCAAAATGTAGAGTCCATATATTTACTATCAAAGCATAAAGCAAAGCAAAAAACAAAACAAAACCCAAGCAAAACAAACAAACAAAAAAAAAAAAAAAAAAAAAAAAAAAAACAAACCAAACAAACAAACACAAACCAAAACACAGCAAACAAACCAAAACAAAAACAGCAAAGCAAAGCAAAGCAAAGCAAAGCAAAGCAAAGCAAAGCAAAGCAAAGCAAAAATAAAATAAAATAAAATAAAATAAAATAAAATAAAATAAAATAAAATAAAATAAAATAAAATAAAATAAAATAAAATAAAATAAAAAACTTCAGCATTAGTTCGGGCATTTGGTAAACGTCATGTTAAGCGAGTAAACTGCCTTTCACCTGTGTAACAGTGAAAAATGATCACTGTGATCACAGATCACTGAGCTTGTGTTTGTACCTTTGGTGCACTGCAGGCCATAGCACGGCACACTAAGCTTTCCGGTGAGAGTGCGGAAGGCGGCAATAGATCCCTCAATGGGGTGGATGAGGAACAAAGGCCTCTCGGCACTTTGAACCTCGTTCAGCGGGGCCACTGTAGGGCCATCAGGGTTCACTAGCATCCGGCTGAGATCTGACTCCAGCAGAGCTTGAGCACCAGAGCGCTTCACAGGAGAAGCTCGGGATTCTGGGAGAAAAGGAATGAGGAAAAGTTATTATATTGATGCATTTTGTTTCTCCAAGTAATGCAACATTTCTTCCAAAACATGAAATTACATCTCTTTAAGTTATTTTCAATCTTTTATTAACTTCCTGACTGCTTATTTAAGATACTGTGGATAACAAAACATGTTATTCAGAAATGTAAGGGTATCAATATTAGCCGTGGCTGTACTTTTCACTTTTCAAGAACACAAATTACATGCTCACCCTCTTTCCCTCCTGATTGGCTGGAAAGCTCCCGCAGCTTGTTAATGGTTAGCTGTCGGATTTCCCTCATTGCCATGACGATGTCGTAGTCCCTCTCTAGTGTCTGCCTAACCTCAACACCCATCAGCGAATCGAGACCCAGATCAGCCAATGAGGCATCAGCATTCAAACTGTTCACGTCACGCACACCTGAGCAGAAGAGGTTACACCGTTACTTTGAAAGCATGAGAAAAAGTGCAACTTATCAGGCTTTGAACATTTCAGGTCTGTGCTTTTACCCAGAATATGAGCCACTGCCTCCACCAGGTCCCTCTTTCCGCTTCCTTCTCCTTTAGCGACAACCACTTTCTCTGCCAACACAAAGCTGGACATTACAGGCTTCTGCTGGCACAGAAACCTGTCCAGCACCTCCAAACAGGAAGACATGCGCTGGGGCAACGTGCCACCAATCACTGCATCATTGCCACCCATAGTCTCCAAGACGACACCCACATCTCCAATGGCGCCCCACTGTATGGCCAGGCCGGGCAGGTTGTCGTGGCGGCGCTGCTCGCACACTCGCTCCATGGTGGAGTTGGCGAACCCGTAGTTGCTCTGGCCAGCGTTTCCACGGCCACAGCTGACCGAGGAGAAGACCACAAACTGCTGAAGCTGTGGGCACTTCTGCCTAGTCACACTGTGGAAAAAGGACTCAGTTATTTAAATTAATCACAGCCACTAGTGAAGGATGGCAGAAGATATTCAGTCTGCGTCACAGTGTCAAATCTTTCCTTACTTGTCAAGATTGATGGTTCCACCATATTTGGGTCTATTGACATCAATGAACTGCTGTGGGGTCAGATTCTCCAGCATGCCATCTTTAAGGACCTACATTATGGAAAAAAATTTCAGTTATACAGTCATCCTTACATTGACTACAAAGGAAGGTGAACTGAAAGCAAAGATTGAACGTTACCATGGCAAGGTGGAAGATGCCACCAACTGGACCCAAGCGGCAGGCCTCAGTGATGAGACGCTCCGTCCCTCCCATTGTGCTGACATCACTAGTGGACACGAGGACCTGAATGCCCATGGCCTGCCACTCTCGAATACGTTTGGCCTGATAACCTGTCAAGACAACAAACATGCTTCAGAGTCTGCCCTGACCAACAATGTTATTTTAGTATTATTTACATACCGTTATAGTAGAATAAACGTACCTTTTCTTTTTTTTTTGTTTGCTTTAGTAATTTATTCTGTGCTTTTGTTAACAAATATTCAGTTTTATATAAATTAATCAAAACAATATTTTTTAATAGTTTTAGTAATTTTGTTGTGTTTTTGTAATTTTTATTAGATTTTGATGTTTCTATTAGCTTTCCTTTATATTTATTTCAGTATTAGTAATTTTAGTAAGTTTTAGTTAACAATAACAACATTGACCAACATTGACATGATCAAATCCTAGGTCATATTTACCGTTGCGGATGCCAGACCGTGACGTCAGCACCAGTTTACGAGCACCTCTCTCAGTGAGCCAGTGGGCCAGCTCCAACCCGAAACCACCCAGGCCTCCAGTGATTATGTACGAAAGAGAGGCAGGGCAGAAGGTACGGCAGATAGCGGGGATAGAAAGAGGAGAAACTGCAGGAACAGTGCTGCTTGTCTCCTCTGAACGTACCTAGTGGAGAAAGGAGAGTAAAGCAATTAGCAAAGGAAAGTATAAGAAACCCAATATCTAATTTTCTTCAACATTAACCACTATCCTTACCTGCAGAAGGACTTTGCCGATGTGTTTTCCCTGAGCCATGTAGCGGAAGGCGTCCTCCACCTGATTCCTCTCGAAGACTGTGGTACGTAATGGCTGAACGACTCCACTGGCGATTCCCTTCTTCAACAGCTCAGATACCTCCTCCCATTCCCTGTTGCCTTCCTCAAACAAAGCGTCCAGCAGAATGCCGTGGAAGGCCACGTTCTTTAGGAACAGAGCCATACCTGAACCAGGAACATCATGGACAATTATATTTAAAACATGGAATGCATTTAAAGTGTAAAAGTATGAGAATAACAGATCTAGGATCTGGGACACACCTAGCGGTGTGTTGTTGGAAAGGTCATATTTGCCGATCTCCAGGAAACGACCATGTCTGGCCAAACAACGCAAGCTGGCCTGCAGCTTCTCTTCAGCTAGGGAGTTTAGTACCAAATCAACTCCTAAAAATAGACACATACAAACAGTTGTTTAAAACTTCAATCAACAACAATATTAGATTCAATGCTGTTGTGTAGTCTCTTCACCTTTGCCCTGAGTGTGGAGCATTACATGCTGTTCAAACGAGGCATCTCTAGAATTAGCAAAGGATTCTGCTGTAAGCTGAGGGAATCTTTCCTGCAGGTACTGCTTCTTCTCTCCAGAACCTGTGAATCAAAATGAGATCATTTTTAATGTTCATTTTCATTGTATTAGTCACAGTTTTTGGAAAATATCCTTTAAATTTAGTCAATAGTTTGTGTGCGAAATAGACACGGACATAGTCAAAGCAGGCCATAGACAAAATACAAATCACATCTGTTTTATGTTCAGGGTTAAACTCTTAAAGGGTTAGTTCACCCAAAAATGAAAATTCTGTCATTAATTACTCACCCTTATGTCGTTCCAAAGACTTTCATTCAACTTCGGAACACAAATGAAGATATTTTTGAAGAAACTCGATCGCTCGATTGATTGACTCAATCGCATTTTATGATGAACAGATTTAATTTAAGCTTTTATTCACATATAAACATTGATCAGCAAACATAAACGCTCAACCGAACCTGCTTCATGCATGAGAATAAACCTCTTCCGGAAGCTCAAACGTGCTGCATAACATGAGAATGAACCTCATTGGTTCTCGCACACAATAAGCAAACATGCTTGAGCTTCCGTTTGCCACAACTGATGAGTGAGTTAATGAATGCTTATATGTGAATAAAAGCCTAAATTCAAACTGTTTATCATATAAAGCGATCATGTCTCTTCAGAAAATTTGGACTATACTGCTCAATTCATATGGATTAGTTTTACAATTTTTTCTGAACTTTTTGAAGCATCAAGGTTGTAGTCACATATCTGTCTAAGGAGGGATCGAAATCTCTCAGATTTCATCAAAAAGATCTTTATTTGTGTTCCGAAGATGGACGAAAGACTTACGGGTTTGGAACAACATGAGAGTGAGTAATTAATGACAGAATTTTCATTTTTGGGTGAACTAACCCATTAAGGAAGTAAAAGTGTGTCACTTACCCACAGTTGTAAAGACTCGACAGCGCATACTAAGTGCAATAGCAATAGCGGCCTGTCCCACCCCTCCAGAGCCTGAATGGATCAACACACTCTCTCCAGGCCTCAGACGCCCTCGCACCACTAGGGAATAATAGGCGGTGGCATACACCACTGGAACGGAGGCAGCCTGCTCTAGTGTCCTGCACATAAACACAGCTTCACTTAGAATTGAGAGCATTGGGAGAAGATGCCCCAATTCAGATTCATAGGTGCTGAGGGTCTCACCAGCTGGATGGAACATCCCAAAGGAAACGCTTGTCTGCATCCACACAGGTGGCCAGGCCTTTAGCTGGCAGCAAACCCATTACACGTCGTCCACTGGGGTCTCGCCCTGAAAACTCCATTCCTAGCATGCATTGCTGCAGCGCTATGTCTCCTACATGGACAAAATGAGAAGAGTCTTTTTAGAGTAAGCTTTCATGCAAGATCTCACTTATAGTCAAAAACAGGATGGGTTACAAACCAGGGATGGCATCTGGAGGCAGTTTGCCAGTGGCCAGCATGATGTCTCGGAAGTTGAGGGAGGAGTAGTAAACGCGGCAGAGCTGCACGTTGGGATTGGAAGGAATGAAGTGACGCAGCGGGGAAGCGATCCAGCGCAGCGATGAGAGGTCACCACGGGTCAGGACGTTCACATACGCCTGCTCTGTCAACTCCTCACAAAGATCTAAACATAAACACACAGAAAAGAAGATGGTCACATGCTCAAGACTCAAGACTCCATCCAATCAAAGTTACAAATCTAAAGAGGCGTTCACATTGACAGCCATTAAATCGCTCAAGGTCGACAAGTTACTGTACTTTTGTTAATATGCGACTACTATACAGACGAATCATGTGAGCTTCACTGTTTGCAATTCTACTGGTAGTCACTGTACATTTGCATATATTTAAACTGCTCAACTTTTTTTGCATATGACAAAATGATAAAATAAACTGAATTTATTCAATGTAATACACACTTAAAATGTATTATGAAAAAGCAAGAAATCCTCTACATCATTTTACATTGGACGGGTCATACGTCACTCTAAGTCTTACATGACTTTCTATTTCACCTTGTGTTAACAACTGGTGTCTGAATACACCCCACAGCCCATCCCGGTACACGTTCATGACCAGATTCTTGTTCAGTAATGCCTTCATGCTCTTTTCAGTAGGAACAAGCGAGGGGACTGCAGCGCCCTTTCTTAAATTAGAAACAAATGCACACCTATTGGGGAGGAGAAAAAGACCGTGTAAATTAATACGATATATACACACACATCTATACTAAAAAACAGTCAAGTACATAATCTTAATAACAAAAATATGATTATATAACAGCATATGTGCACAGTAAATGGACGGACCGTATACGGTTGCCTCCAGGCTCCTGTCTGAGGCAGTTCACCAATCCCACCACTCCATTATGACCCTTAGTGGCAATGAGCCAGACTTGGATATCAGATGACTCAGCTAAAGTGCTCTAATGAGAAAGAGGGAGACGGAAAGGGTTAGAGGCATGCATTTGGTTTAAGCATGTTGCTGGGTAATTGGCAAGTGCTCTTGGTGGCCTTGGCAACACCACTAATGAGTCTGCATGAATAAAGTCGTGATGAAACAAAAGTAGCGACAGATCTTTTCTTCCATATTGTGACATACATCCGAGTGCAAAGGATTGTATTTTAAGATGAGAGTGTTGCACTCACAATGAATGCAAGCTTGCAGTCAATTGTGGATGGGCAGGGTTTAACCAGACTAAATGATCTAAATGATTAGAGAAGTCTTGCATACGTCACCAGAGAAGTCATTTTCAAAAAAAAAAAACTAAATATGACGTTAAATAAACATCACGAGGTCAAAATTAAAACACGCACTTACAAAACAGATGAGGTGAATTTATATTTCATGCAGACTATAACACTAACCTTTAGAGTCTCCACCCATTTGTAGTCAGTAGGGTCCACGAAAATAAGGATGGGCTGTTTATGAGAGGACTGTTGGCGACGGCGACAAAGGAACAGAGCGGAGCCGTAGAAGGATTTTCTCAGCGTGACCACATTTAAAGAGGACTTATGGAAAAGCTCCTCCCATTCAGTCTGAAAACAAAAAAAACACACAGTTTAGAATCTGAGAACACTACAATAAGCAAGACAAAACAAAACGACACTTGCCATTGTTTAATTTTTTCTTTAAAATGTTATTATTTAGGTAAAGCATTGTTATTCAAATACATCACTTTCATTTATGTTGTGGATCTGACTGATATAACAAGATAAAGTGTTTTTTTAAAGTACACACCTGAGTCAAGAAACCCTCCTGGTTGTTTTGAGATGTGAGGAAAGCTACCGTCTCCCCTAGAGTGTCTCCTCTGAGTAAGGTGTGGAGCAAAACAAAACCGTCTTCTCTCACAGCTGAAGTCAGGTTCTCGATCAGAAGTGCAGGATTGGTTGTTGGTCCTACTGCACAGTTACACACAACCAGGTCAGCCCCATTCAGAGCACCTGTTGCTGGGCCCTGAAGAGGGTCCCACTGAGTGGATGAGATGCCCTGCTCCTCCAGGGAGCTCTGGTGAGCAGAAAGCTGGTCAGTGGAGACATCTGAAGCGGTGTAGTCGAGACGCAACATCGGCTGGATATTGAGGAGACCAACAGCTCGAGAAAACACACGGCCATTGGCAGCTAGAGCCTGAAGGAGAAGAATATATGTTGAGAACTTCAACAATGTCATAATATGCCCTTCTTAATCCTAAATGAAAGATTTACAATACCTCCAGGACTTTGAGTTTTCCAGGAGTGCTGTTCTCGAGGGCCGTGTCCAAGCAGTGTCGTAACGCCTGGGAGTCCAGCAGGCCGTTGAGCAGAGGGTCCTGCACCAGACAGTCTCTCTCCTTCTCCACTGTCTGTTCCAGCTCAGAGCGAAGGTTCCCATTCAGCTCCAGTCCGCACAACACAGAGAGCAGCCGCAACAGACCTTTTTCCGCCTCTGCTCCAATCAGCTGGCCTTCGGTCGCATCTTCTAACCCAGGGATGGAGATCTTCACTCCCTGATTGGCCAGCTTCCTCTGCAGACGCTGCACTAGACCTGTGCATAAAAAACAAAAATCAAATACATGCTTCCTTGGTGAGCATAAGAAACTTCTTTCAAAAATATTTTTAAAATCTTCATGTAAATTGCCATGTTCCATTTCTCAGTGAAGTGAAAATCAGAACATGCCTTTGCAATGCCTCAGTTGGTCTCCAAGTTTCTCACTGGTTCTGAGGCAATCTGAGTCCACATAGGGAACAAAGACAAATTCCTCCAATGTGGGCGGAGTCTGCTGCTGTTGGCGACGGGGTGCTACAGTAGCGTGAAGACCACAGATCTGAACTCCTCCCGCTGTTATGTTGTCCAGACAACGATTAACATGAACGTCCACAGCTGAGGATGAGATATTTTGGTCAGATAAGTTTCAGTTAGGTCAGGTTAAGTTAGACTTCCGCTAGTTGGTGTGTCTGATACCTTTTTGGTCTTCTGCATACTCGTTCACCCTCTCCTCATGAAGTTTAGGATCCACACACACAGAGCGGATGCGAGTGGGCAGTCTCAAGCTGCGACCAGGCAGCCCCACAACAATCATCTGCAGCATAGTGTCTAAAAATGTCACCCAGTTACCCATCCAGTGAAGTTTTCCACAGTCACCTGTGAGAAGAACCAGAATATAAAGAGCTTAGGATTGGCCGAATTTTGTTTTTTAATCTTCACAGTCTATGTTTTAGCCAATATTATTTCCACAATGTAAGTTTGAGGTGCATTTGAGGGGAACTACCTGCATTGTTAGATTCCAGTATCCCCTGGAAGGTCTTGCCGTAGTCATATCCACGCAGACGCAGCTCTTTGTAGATGTCCCCGGCTTTCAAAAGCAGTTTGGGATCTTCCTTGTCTGCAGGCATTGGTTTATTCAGCTCAGCATGGAAAGTATCAAGTCCAGTGTCTTCCAAGACACTCACTTTACCTTGGACCAGAAAGGGTATAAGAGTGTGACCATGAGTCCTAAATACAGTGTCTTGTCAATTCGCAACATCCTGTTTTAAAGGCATACATTAAAAGCAGTTGTGAATCTCATTTTGACCAAGATTTTGTAAACACTCACCACTGACAGCCAGATTTCCATTCTCGGACACCTCAAAACGGTTAGTGGCGGGCATGAGTCGCACTTCCAGCTGGACAGACCCTATAATGCAGTGTACACAAAAACAATCCAGTTACCTCTAAGCCACATTGACTAGCTAACTACTAGTCTGTTCCATATAGCTTCAAATTTACTTTAAAATATAGAAGTAGACTACGGTTTAAAATTTTGCTGAAAAATAACATTGATACATCGAGACAACTTGAATGAATGAAAAAAATACAGTGCAGCAAACCCAAAGGGCAGCGAAATGACTGGTGTGATTAAAAGAGTTTCAGCATTCATTTTAAACAAATCACCAAGATGGAACTCAACAAGATTCTCTGTGACTTTTACAAAACTGTCACTTTTGATCAATTTAATACTTCCTTGCTGAATAAAAGTATTAATTTCTTTAAAAACAAATCTTAAATTTTGGACTCCAAACTTTGTACATTTAGTAAAAATATATATTTTTCCACCTTAGAATAAAAAATAATTCCCATTGTGAGCTATAAAAGGTGCAGTAGTGAGATAGAAGTGCACAATTATAAAGCTGCAATTACAAGAAAGTCATCATTGTGAGATAAAACGTGACAACTGCGTGAAACAATTGCAATTACCTTGTTATTTTTTATTCTGAAATGGAAACAGGCTTCAATACCAAAGAATTCCAGACTTACAGTACAATGAAAGCAAATCTTTTACCTGTCTTGGGTAGGATGGTGGCTCTATGGATGGTGACGTCTTCAAATGTAACAGGCGTGTGTTCCATGACTGTGCCTAGTGATCTCATCAGAGTCCTCCAGGCCAGAACCAGATATCCTGTGGCTGGGTACAGCACCCGGCCATCAATACAATGACCAATCATGTAGTAATCAGGAGACTCTGGGTTCATGTCTGCACAAAACAGAGCCAGGCATTCAAAAATAAGTATGACACCACATCAAAAATGAGAAAATTACTGATTTCAACTTCACATCTACCCACCGATATTGTACACGGTGGCAGAGGTGGATCCCCCTGAGCCAGCAGGGAAGTCCTCCACCTTGGGCACATCCCAGATCTGGGAGTGATCCCACTGAATGTGAGGGGAGATGAGGGGAGTCCCTGTTGGAACAGGGTATTCCACAGCTGGATATAAATTATTACTGTCCACGTTAATCCTACAAATACAAAAGAGTCAGCATCAGTCATTTAACATTTGAAACGCAGACAATGTCACGTCAAAACAGTTTGGGAGGGAAGATTATAGAAACCAACCCATTCATGTAGATCTTGCCCACATGAGAGAGGAAGAACTCCAGATTGTTGACATGTCCCCTTTTCATTAGGGGGAGGATGGAGCAGGTTTGTTTTAGGCTTCGCTTCAGGATGGCCTGAAGGTGAATCATAGGTATGTTAATAATAGTGGATCTACATTTGAATCTTCAATGCATATGAATTGGGTTTATACACTGATAAACTGATTTATGTGGTGCAAAATAATTAAAAAAGATACTAATAAAATAATAATTCCCTACAAAACTTTATTATAAATATTTATAAACATTATTTCTTATTAAAATCATTACGATTCATAAGCTATAATCATTGCCTAACATGTTCATGTGTTTGCTTAACTGAATACATGATGTTTACTAACCATGTGACTTTTATTATCTTAGCTGTATATAGAAATAAACTAATTGAATTCAACTGTTACCTGCAGCAAAGCATGTGGGGCAATTTCTACTACCACAGCATTATCTGGCACATGGTTGAGTCCCTCCTGGAAGAGCACAGGGCTGACCAAGTTATTGACGTGGTACTCTGCAGAAGAGTAGAGTGCCAGTGGGCTCTCCCAGTCCGGCTGCGGGATGGACGTGCTGATCCAGCGTGCCGAGCGAGGTCTGGGGTTCTTTATTACCTATAAAAACACAAACAGGTAGTCAGTGTTTATCTGTGCTCAGGTTTTGAGGTGTTAATGGCCACCAGAGGGCACTGGGACACTGCAATGCTTCACCAACTCACCTTCTGCAGTGCAGACAGGAGGGCTGGAGCAATAGAGGCCATATAATAAGAGTGAAAAGCCACACCGGCACTGCGCACTTCTTTGGCAAACACACCATTCTCTTTCAGCTGGGCNCTGCTTTTCAGCAAGGGGTACTGGCAGACTTCATATTATTGAAGGCAGGATGAATGGAGAAATGTACCGGGACATTCTGGATAAAAATCTGCTGCCATCTACCAGAAAGCTGAAAATGAAAAGAGGGTGGACATGGACAGGCCAAGGAAACAATGAAGTCGTTTCAAAGAAGGAAAATCAAGTTGCTTGAATGGCCCAGTCAATCACCTGACCTAAATCCCATAGAAAATCTATGGAGAGAACTGAAGATCAAAGTTCATAAGAGGCCCAAGGAACCTTCAAGATTTAAAGACCATTTGTGCGGAAGAATGGACCAGAATCACTCCTGAGCAATGCAGACGACTGGTCTCTCCATACAAGAGGCGTCTAGAAGCTGTAATCACCAACAAAGGCTTTTCTACAAAGTATTAAATAAAGTGTGTTCAATACTTATTCCCTGTGTCATTTCACTTTATTTATTATGACTCAACTTATATACTTAAATGTTCTGATTTCTTTGTATGAATTCAATATTTGGCTTGATGGCTACATCTGGTGGAAATTTTGTGTCAATAGCCCACTTAGAAATCCCCTTACTGATAAAAATGCTGATGTGTCAAATACTTATTTTCCCCGCTGTATATATAAATAAGATAGATCAATAGAGAGAGATATATAAATCTTTTATGCACATCTTTTGAATTCTAATAGTATTTTACAATATTACAGTTTTATTGTATTTTTGAGCAAATAAATGCAGCCTTGATGATCATAAGAGACATATATATAATATTTTTTATTTCCTTGAGAGCATGTACCTGAGGGCCTGAGATGGTGACAGTGTCCTCAGCATTGTGACATGCAGGAACGACACCCTGTGGACATTGAGCTTTGCATTCTTCCCACGTTAGGCCTAAAGGGGAGATATGATGGGAGGGTTGGTAAAAGGAACCATTTAGCTTGCTAAAAAAAAAAAATCTACAGCATACATTGCTGAACAAAAGACTAGGCAAATCCCCCATGGAGGGACGCTTTGGGCTGTGCGTCCGATTAATGAAGCAAAGCCTGTGGAGGAATCTGCTGCCACACTAACCCACTGCAGCCATGCCCCCCGGGGGCAGGTTGGCCTCTTTAATACAGCGTCCTCTCCAGTAAGCAGCTAGAACTGCCTCGCTGTGGCTCAGGGAGCCGTCGGCGTAACCACACGCCAGCTCTCCCACAGAATGGCCCACGATCCCATCAGGCTTTAGACCCATCTTCTGCAACATGTCAATCTGGGCGACCTAGAAAATTGAAAGGAATGCATTCAGGTTAGAGAAAAATATTCAGCCATAAAACTATGAGACTACAACTAGCAAGTCTACTAGGTTTGATGTCAAAAATGACTTTTTTTTTTGTCTTGTAACGAAGTGACAAGTTTGAATATATGCAAGTGTGCCAGTTCCACAGGAAAAAGCAGTTTGATTGAGCCATACAGGTTTGGACATGCAGGCTGAGAAAATTATGACGTTTGGATGAACTATCTCTTGCAGTGACTGTTGAAATCATGACTGATTGTGACACTGTATTGCAATTTTTGGCAGACTGGTATCAGTTGCAAAGTTTACAGGGGTCATTTTTTTCATTGAGAAATTCTGCTGATGTCAATCCTGTTCCAGTCACTCTGGCACTGTACATGGTGTCTCTAGAGCTGGGGGAGACTGACCTGGATGGCTGCAAGAGCAACAAATGCATGGACAGTGTCTTCAAAAGTGCTCTCATCAGCATCCATGAGCAAGCGAGACACACACAGCCCTGTTTCCTTTAGAGCCACGTCCGAACGCTGGATTGACTCCCGGAATTCAGGCAGCTGCATCAGGCTACGGCCCATTCCTGCCCACTGTGTGCCCATTCCTGGCAGGAGACGCAGACACAAAGAAAGACATGACCCAGAATTAAAGATTCAGCCAATGTGATCATGTGTAGAAGCTTTCCACTATGGTGACTGATTCGCTCTGAATAGTAAGCTTAATAGGAATATATAGTACCTGTCAAAAGTTTGGACATTTTTTAATGTATTTGAAATAAGTCTTTTATGCTCACAAAGGCTGCATTTATTTAATCAAAAATACAAATAGTAATATTGCAAAATATTACAAATTAAAATGTTTTCTTCTTGAATATGCTTTAAAATGTAATTTATTCCTGTGATGCAAAGCTGAATTTTCAGCATTATTACTCCAGTCTTCAGTGTCACATAATCCTTTAGAAATCATTCTAATATGCTGATTTGGCGCTCAAGAAACATTTATTATTATCATGTTTTAGTACATCAAGCTCTTTTAGAGCAAAAGATTTTACTGAAAATTAGATTTCTCCCCTTTAACACATTTACCATCGTGAACATGAGACTCCTCACCTGAGCAAATGTACCAGAGAGCTCTTGGTGTGGGCTGGTTCTGTTGAACCTCTGTAAGCTCTCCCTGTGCTCCGATCAGTGCATAGCCCCTGTACGGCATGCTTGTCGTTGGAACTCCAGACACATCATTCATTAGAGACAGGTAGCTTGGGTTTTCCTTATGCTGTTGGGCATTGCTGAGAAGGGAAGTGACCGCCTCCTCGGTGCGACCACAGGCCTGCAGGAGTCTGGGGATTGAAGGTTGTGCAGCTTGAGCCATTGATTTTGAACCATGTGGACGCAGGATCACGTGGACATTTGAGCCTCCAAACCCAAATGAGTTGATGCCCACAATGCCCCCACGGACAGGTATGGGCTCCGACACTACACGCAGCCGGCCATCCGTCAGAGCAGGAATGTCAGGGTTTGGATCATGGAAATGGATGTTGGGAGCCCAGACGCCATGTTCCAAAGACAAAACCACCTGAACACATGCAATATGAGAGTTACTTGGTTTTTACTTCACATTTGGGATGTGGGATTCAGCTTCAGACATCTAATTTCATCAGGGAGACTTGTTGAAGGACAGTTTATCTACCTTGGCAAGAGCTGCCAATCCAGAAGCAGGCTCTGGGTGTCCCATGTTGGATTTGGTTGAGCCAATGAGAAGAGGATCCCTCTGTGACTGACAGAAGACACTCACAATGCCATTCACTTCCTGAGGATCCCCAACCTGTGAAAGCCGAGAATTATTTTTATTATCCACTTAACAAGCTAAAATGACTATTGCTCAATGACTGCATTTAGATACACAGGTGGAAGAAAATCAATGTCACAGTTCCAATAACTTAGGACATTAAAGAGGACATCATTATTCCATTTCTGTTCATCAAACGTCTGTGAAATTTGTTTGTTTATTTCTCGGTTGTTGAATCTTTTTATGTTCATACAAATACTTACACAAGAAATTTGCTGGGAAAAAAAGCAGTTGAAAGTGGGAGGACATTTTTTTTTGCTGAGTATATATATATATATACAATTTGAAAGGTTAGNGTCTTTATATTACATTTTTTATATTATAATAAAAATAATTATTTGTAAATTCCACCTTGATAATAATAATAATAATCTTTTTTCTTCAATCATTTCTCATAGCCTGTTTTAATTATACTTTTTATCATTTTATTCAGAATATCCATAGTTCATGTTGCTACTCAATACAGTTGTGAACATAAAATCAATATACAGACATCATGACCTACTAATTGCGCTTTATTGCACTCCAATGTGCTGCAGTTACATATACACTGCCCGGCCCAAAAAAAAAGAAGAAAAAATTTGCTGTTTGGATTTAAATAGGCAAATAAGAGTATAAGACTGGATCATTATGGCTGTGATTATTATGTTTCTAGCATGTTATATGTTTGGGAACAGTTCTTCTAATCCTAATTGAGTGTGTAGCTTTTAATTTCTTAAACAACCATATATTAAGATGTATCATGGCCATGTTCCAGGATGACATCGTCAAGATTCATCAAACTCAAATTATGAAATAATTGCTGGGAGGGAGCATGAAGAATTATTTTCACAAATGAATTGGTACCTCTGAGTCTAGACCTTAACCTCAGTGTAAGATTATGGGATGTGCTGGAGGAGACTTTACAGAGTGCTCACCTCTTGCATTGTCAATACAAGATCTTGACCAAAAAAAAATTATGCACCTCTTGATGGAAATCACAACATTTATTTTCATCAAGAGGTACATCAATTTTTATTTTCGGAGCAAGTCTCCTCAAAATAAGAATGTGTGTTTTGTGTGTAATTTCATGTTTGACTGACCTTAGTACCGGTGCCGTGGGCCTCAACGTACTCCACTTGCTCAGGTGATATGTTGGCCTCCTCATAAAGGGAACGGACCAGGCGCTGCTGCATCTCACCTGATGGGAATGTCACACCTGGGGAAAGGGATGACGGACCACATTCCAGAATTTGAGCAGATGTACAAGTATCAGTCATGATGACATATGCCTTTCTGGAATGCACATGTGAGCTTCGGCACGGACTCTTCTGTCCTCCATGTACTGAAGCAGCACATGACACACAACAGAAAATAGAGGGGTCTGATATCAGTTTCTACAAGAGGTATGCCAAAGATTTCAAACACCCTCAGCCCTCATGCTCAGCCAAGTGTCATGTTTAAAAACACTGGGGTGTAAAGTGTGGCAGAAGGCACTGGGGGAAAAGCCAGCATCTAGGACACTTATAGTGCCAGTGTTGACAGTAATGCCAGGCTTCAATGAGCCTAACCAGAGCAGGTAAACAAGTATTAACCAAGCTGATTTCACACATGCAGGAGGATTTGAGGCGGATTTGACGTCTGTGGGAAGGAAGGATGGGTTTACCTTGCTCTTTGTAGCCGTCTGTGTTATTGCCAGCATTGAGAACTGTGGCGTAGATTCTCTTAGCCATTGACTTCCTGGTCAAGAGTACTGCGACAGCAGCTTCTGAGCGGCAATAGCCATTTCCTAGAGGGTGAAATAAAATTAGAATAATTATCATAAAGCCTCTATTTATTAACAGTAGTGCAAATCAGAAATGTAGTCACAAAGGGGCTATGTTCAAAATAGCATACCATAATACTCTATTATTTCTGCAGTATATAGTAAATCTACTTTGTGCAGTATGCAAATTGTATCAATGCATGGAATATTACTTTTGCCAAAATGTGCAGTACTCAGCAAAACACACTGCGTTGAGTACTATATGCCAAAACGCAATGTGCTCGACTTGACTTTTTACCTCCAATATGACAAATGAACAAGAAAAAACACCAGCTATTACTTTTAACATCAATTTATTATTATTTTATTAGATTGCATTTGATAAGACTGCAAACTACTGCTTAAAACCTTTATTGTTTCATACTGTAACGCATGCTGGATCACATACTATATTTAGTATGTAGTATTCACTCAGTATGCATCATTAAACACTTAGAAGACTTACAGTGCCATATAATAAGTTATGCAATGATTGACAAACCAGATTCCTTTTATACTTTTCTGAGAAAGCTGTAGACGTTACAGTGATGTACGTAATCTCACCTGAGGCGTCAAATGACTTGCAGGTTCCCTCAGGACTAAGCATGCCCAGTTTCATGAACTGCACTGAGGTGTTGGGCTTGAGCAGCAGGTTAACTCCGCCCACAAGTGCTGCATCACATTGGCCATGGCGAATAGCATTGAAAGCATTTTCCAGAGCCAGCAGACTGGAGGAACATGCGGTGTCAATGGCTGTGCTGGGACCTGAATGTGCGTTGTACATCAAACACAACAGTTAATGGCTGATTCTTGCACAAAGTGATCCATTTCAACTGGTTGCCTCATTTTAACACGACATTCAAGTTATACCAGTGAAAGACATGACTGTGTAATGAGTCACTTATTCAAATCACCTCACGACACATCACACCATACAGAAAGAATGAAGACACAGTCATTCAAAACAAAGATTCTGACAACCCAGTTCCATCCTACAAGGTGCACTAGCATTGAGTCGGTAATTAAACTTGTAAATGTTTGCATACCATTGAAGTCAAAGAAGTAAGACAAGCGGTTGGCAAACATGGCTCGCTGGCATCCCGTCATGCTGTATCCCAGCAGCTCCTCTGGGTCTTTACTGAAGGCCTCTCCCGCCTCTGAGCCACTCACTCCAATGTAGACGCCAGTCTTGCTGCCACGCATGGACACTGGGTTTATGCCTAAACGGAAGAATCAACTTGTTTTATATGCACAGCAAATGTCACACATGTTTACCACTAATAAATTAGTTTCCTTTTATTTAAATTAATACTATGTACACCATATATACTAATAAACACAAAATAAACATACATTATGTTCAAAAGTTTGGGGGATTTTCAAAGAAGTCTCTTGTGATCACCAAGGATGCAATTGTTTGATTAAAAAAAAACAAAAAAAAACAGTAATACTGTGAAATATTATTGTTTTATATTTTCATATATTTTAAAATAATATGTATTCCTGTGATAGCAAAGCTGAATTTTCAGCATTATTACTCAAGTCTTCAGTGTCACATGATCCTTTAGAAATCATTCCAATATGCTGATTTGTAGCTCAAGAAACATTTCTGATTATTATCAATGTTGAAAACAGTTAATATTTTTGTGGAAACCATGCTGCTTTTTTTTAGGATTCTTTGATGAATAGCATGAACAGCATTTATTTGAATAGAAATTTTTTGTAACATTATAAATGTCAATGCATCCTTGCTGAACTGAAGTATTAATTTCTTTTAAAAAAAAATAAATAAAATTCTTGCTGACCCTAAACTTCTGATTAAACATCATATGGGTAGCTAAAGCATAATATATACAATCACTTTTTAATCAGCATCATAAAAACACTAAAATAAAATAATTAGCTAAGTGCTATAAAATAACATTTACTTTTATCCATTATATGCAAGCTATACATTTTGCAATGTCATGAGCCACCACAAAATACCTTAAAGGTGCTAAAGAGGATGTTTTGTTTTATACATTTTTGCAATATTACTTGAAACTGTCTTTACTAACTGATAAAAGACTATTTATTAGGTGCACTGAAATGAATATTATTAATATACATCATCTGTGCACGAGGTAGGGCCTTAAAAACATCAGCCAATCGTTTACGCGATCATCGCGTAAACGATTGGCCCTTTGACTTGTCAATCACTGCCATGACGTTCCTTGTGAGAGACGTGCGCGGCTGCGCGCTCCAGTAACTTTCCACACTCCACTGGCGCCGCATGCAATGTTTTTGTCAGGAGACAGGAGTAACAACTGCAGATTATGAGTTACCTGCGGTGAGTCCGACATAATGAATCACTTAACGATTGTAAGGCCGATTATGAATGTAAATTGATACTTATGACTGATCGCGCTCAAACGCGTCCAGTCAGAGCCAGTTGCGTTCAGTTTGCGATTACAGTCGGTGTTCAAATTCCATGTGAAAGTAAATAAATCTGCTTCAGGAGCAGGAAACAATCGCTGTATGTTGAGCATAGTCTTAGAATGTTTTAGCTAGTCGTTAAATGTGTGTCCGGCTTAATAACACAGCGAATGCCGGTGGTAAACACTCGTGTTCCAATACTCGTGCACGAGTTTAGGGAGGTGTTCACTCCAAATGGAGGGGGGTTGTTCTTACACATGCGCTCATTTCAAAAACTCAGTCGACAAAAAGATCCTCTGTACCACCTTTAATATTAATACCTATTAGAAAAGAGAGCAACTGATTCTAACCTCCATCGATGATGGCCTCGTACGATATCTCTAGCATAAGCCTCAGCTGTGGGTCCATGGTGTGGGCCTGTTTGGGATGCACACCAAAGAAGGCTGCATCAAATCTGTCGATTTCTTTTAGTTTTCCATTTCTTCTGGGAAGGCCATACAGACCTAGAATTTTAAAAAAGGGGGGAAAAAAAGGAATCAAAAGTGCTCTCTACTCATCGCCCTAAGCCTGCTCGTGCTTTAGCACATGAATGAGAGTATTAGCTTGGTGCCAACAGAGAGAAGAGAGACGGGCCTTTTATAACACCCAAAACCAGACGGACAAGGAAAAGCACAGAACAGCAGCCAGGTAGGCAAGGCGACCACAAGGATCACCTTCGGAAAAGCATTTACTATAAAAATCGTGTTAAGTAAACCGTTTCTAAAATGATATAAAAGTGATTTGGACTGAATGTTGTTAGTATACCTGGTTTCCACCGCCTGTCGTCTTCTGTGACCATGTCCACTCCATTGAAAAGGTTCTGCCAAAATTCTTCCAAATTGTTAGACTCAGGAAGGCGACCTGAAATTCCAGCTATAACGATATCCTCCATTTCTGGCTAGATTTTCTTTGATTCTAATAAAAGAAAGATAAAGAACAAGAAAGAAGGGGTCAGTCAATGAACAGAAGAATGGAGCGATTCTGTCAGCTTGATCTACATTTGCATTATCAAGAACTGTGTGAATGTGAATGTGTCATTCATTTTAAATCAGCAGTCTGTGTGTTGGGGTCACCAAGTTGGTGCAAAATTGGGTATAGGCGGGAGAGTGTGCTTGGGGGGGGGCGTGGCCTAAAAAGCTGGACACTTTTGTTCCCTGTTTCAGGGTCAGAGCACTCAAAGCGACAGCATGGATGGGATTCCTGTTCATTCAATGCAATCAAGAAGCGGTGACAAGCACAAAGTGTCCCTCTGTTCCACTTTCCTCGAAACACAAAGGAGGGTTCATTTTAATTTAAAGGACCACAGAAACGGCATTAAATATGCCAAGAGAGAAATCAACTCATCTAACTGTACAGTATGCCGTGTGATTATTTTACCATCTTTACAAAGCAAGCACAATAAATAAAAAAAAGTGAACTTCAACAAAAAATCTACTTGAACAAGTTAATTTCATCTATATAGAATAATCTACAGAAGAAAAATTCTGAAAATATTATGCATTATGCATGATGTGAAAAATAAAATGGAGAGTAGCATGTAAAACAGTAAACATGCATTACATAACAGCTAGTTCATAACAAGCTTCCACAGTTTTAAACAACATTAGTGCGCAATAAAGAGCTCTAAAAGTAGGACAGATCATTTTGCAGAAATTATGCGTCATAAATCAATAAACTTAATTACGAATGTGCCAATAAAAGAAAATCAAAGGAGAAGCCTTTACTAACACTTCTAAGCATCTTTTTTTAAAAATCATTTTTCCACATTGGAGAAATTATAAACAAATTCTGGTTCTAGTTGATTCATTAACAAAAAGATATGATTCACTCATGAATCAGATGTCACCACTTCTCTTGTAAATGTGCTAAGGAGAGCTAGAGCAGGATTTTCAGAGAATAATGACTTTAATTTTAGGCCCCTTCTCACACAGAGCTATATGATAAATATAATTTCGTATGGTCTACTTTTATAATCATTAATAGTATTTTTTGATTAAACTGTAATAAGTGACATCAAGTCTCACAGGGTAACAAGTAATTGAGAGTGGATTTAAGCCATAATGTGAAAATTACATTCTTTTTTTAGTTAGGGAAGTTATATTTATTAAAAAAATACTTTACAATTACATAAACAGAATTAGTAAATGTGCACAGGTAAGTCCAAGCGGAGGAATTAGTGCTCTTTGTTGCCATAGTGACAACCGGAAGGAGTCTTTGCCGGGCAGGTGCTCACATGCAACAGCTCGTCTGTAAACGTGCATGTGTGAGAGTCATTTAAAGCACTATTTAATGCAATAGCACAATATAGACCTGTTAAAAAAACAACAAACTGAACAAAATATAACAAAGCTATAGATAAACCAGCAACACAAAACAGCTAAATTGGTTTTGGTGTGAACCAGACTACACTAAACTAGTTAAGATTACAGTAGTACTATCACTATTCTGAGAGTTTAACATTTAACCACAATACAACAACTTTAGGATTAGCAGAACGCAGATTGAGAAAATAAACAGATTTCTGAAGGGACTGTAATCTACCTGACCCAGATCCGAAGTAGCCGTTGAGTTACTGATGTAGCTGACCGATCACCTCGCAACAGCTCTGATTAACAATCTCCCATGGTGCAGTGGTGTCATCAGCTGATGACAGTATTACAGTCTTAAAGTCCTTAAAACATCAACCACACTCACACAGTGCTTGGACCATGTGATATATGAGTATAAAACATAAATTAGGCAATTAATGTGCCAAAATCATCTGATAAATCTTGATAAACTGATAAAATCATGTTTATTTTGATTTGTTTTGTGTGTGTGTTTGTGTGTGTCATTTGGACCCCAAATATAAACACTGTAGTCAGCTGAACATTTAAAAAAGGATGTCTAGGCTGCATGTTCATTCCTGACAAGCCAAGGATGCTATAGATAGTGTCACACAAAACTGTCCTAAAAGCATCTCCACATCCTACCGTCCTCAGTGACACTTTTACATGCCAAACCTTGTCAAGGAGGTTTCAGAGAGTGATAAATTCCGCACTGGCTCTACAGTGACCGCCCTGATGCTTTTCCACATCCCAACATATTACATTGACGTGGGGTGTTACTATGTTTTCTTTTTGTTTATAGAGAAAAAGATTCATTGCATAATGCTACTTCTCTTAGTGGTGTAATCGCACAGAAATAGCGCGAGATGCTGTCATCCTATGTTTTTTTTTATTATTATTATTTATTTATTTATTATGCCTTCAGCTAAACGCTTACTCACTTTAAGTGAAGAGTGTGCAGGTTAAAATATATTCACAAGCGTGTAATATTCTTCAACTGAGATTATTAAAATGTTCGACTCATTTACACGAATCGATTCTTTCGAACAGGTCGTTTCAATGAACAGCGATTCAGCAATTCCTTTACGCCATGACGTAATTGCGTCAGCACGCCATCCCAGCATCTCATATGCGCTGCGTTAGAAAATATCTTTGTATAAAAAAGAAAATTGCATGTTTTAATAAAAAGGTACATGCGTAAAACATGGAATATTTGTAATATTTCCTGCTTCTTTAGGTATTAAAATACATTTCTACTCATCAGTCAAATCCTCACTCTAAATTCAGCTGTGTCGTGATTCCCTGAAAAGATCCGACTCAAAAGGAATGATTCGTTTCTTTTGAGATATTCAGTTTTTCATGGTGCTACAAAAAAAACAGTCTTGTATTTGCATGTCTGAAACAATGCGAACTGACACGATTAATAACATATGCTCGCTTACCTGGGTGTGTGTACAGATTCACGTTGTTTCACGCAGATCCTTTGGGATAGAGGCGACTATACACTCCTCTTAATTTTTGTCGGCTCCCGGTACAGAATGGAGAGTTTCCTGATTCCCCCTTTGGCCAAGCCCTAAAAATTACTCTCGCCCTTCTGAGTCCCTGTGTCTGTTTCATTTAAATGTCTGACATCCTCGATGGCCACGCCACATGGGCTGACAGTTTGGCTCTGAGGTGCAGTCCAATGAGAGAGGAGGCTGGGCTGTAGACGCAGCCAGTGATGGGCTGATTTCAGAGAAAAAAAAGCGTCTGAAAAGCCTGGGTTACTAAAGTTCATCCCGGCACGATCACATGCACAGCAGCACAAATTTCTGCCTTATGGGTCTGATCGAGAAAGTTCAAGTTCAAGGAGACACGGGGGTCGAGTGTCTGCGGTTTGCAAACAATCTGAAATCGGGTAAATTTAGCATGCAACACTGGATTGGTATTGAAACACAGCATGGATATTGGTCTGTCCTAATTGTTCATTAGCTATTTAGTATGGATTACTTGTTTAAACATTAGAAATGACATTGGATAGCTACAATTATAGGCTAGAATGAGGAATGGTACTTCAATATTTTGTGATTTGGGAGCATCATCATCTGAAGTGAATGGATTTCAAAGATGTATGAATGAATTCTTTAAAAAAAAAAAAATCTATACAATTCCAAAGTATTTTTTCATGAAACTTAACGAATGGCTGAATTCTTTATTAAATAGTTTTCTTAAGGGGGGACACTACAGGCAAAAACACTGTTTTTTCAGGCACCTGTCAATTTTGAGATTTTGCGCTTTTTGGCTTTTCATAAAGTGTTTTTTTCAGACTTGTGGAAAGAAAACATCCAAAATACACTTTTAAGTGTATATTTTATAGCACTTTATCTATTTGCGTCTATAGATTTCAATTATATCTAAATATCTTTAAAGGCCGTTTTCTCAAAATGCGTTTTTTCTCCTGCTCTGAGTAACAAATCTCCACTTCAGCAGAACTTACATACACCAAACTTTACAGTTTTATTCCTATCGATATTCTGAAGGTTTTTACAGAGGGATTTGTTGATTTTATTCCTAAAAAAATGGTGAGAATAATTTTTTTTCTGGCTGTTGATAGTATTTTCTGATTGATTGAGTGATAAAAAGAGATTTCCCTCTGTAAAAACCTTTGAATTTAATATATCCAAAAAATTAAACAAGAATTTTGAAACTGACGTCATCCACTATTCAGATTTTTGTTCTAGAAATGTATGCAAATCAGCGCATATTTAATTAGATAATGCCTAATTTGCATATTTAAACATAACATTTTAGAAAACTTGTAATACAAAAAATGTTTGCAATTTTTAATGTAATCAATCAGCTGGGGAAGTATGGTGATATCTATTAGTTGATGTTTTTACCCTATTCACCTGGGGTGTCTCGCCTTATTTTGTTTTTACACCACACTGACTTTGATTTTGCTTGAGAAAAGAGCTAATAAGAGATAAGAGATAATAAAACATGCCAATCTACAGAAGAGCATTCGTCTTTTTTTCTTTATTTATTATTTTGCATAACAATAAGTATTCATATTGCTTCAAAATTTGACTTTTTTATGTCAGAGCAGTCGTATAAATGTGGGAAAAAATATTTAGTACATTGTTTATTTTAATGTTTGTCTAATACACATTGTATAGATCTAACTGATGGGAATGAGGGCAGCACACAGATTGCGTTGTACCGGGTGTCTAATGGTGGCGCTGTTGAGCTCTCGGTGAATAACATTTTGACGGTTGCCAGTGAAAAGAAATTCACCAATCAGTGAGCGGAGGTGTGTAGAATCAGCCAATCAAGATGAATGCAAGGGTGTTGCTAGGAGATAGGGTGATGTCAGGACAACGCGATGGGAGGAGTGGAATCCTACACCTGCTGCGGCTGTGATGTCATTATGAGGGGCTACTGAAAGGACACAAAGGACACATTACACAGAATGTGAAGTGTCACTGTATAAATCCAGTTATACACATACTAAAATACCATGCTATTCTTCTATTTGACTACATCATTTTTCTATGTATTTTGTAAGAAGGGAAAAAGATAAATCTGTATCTCTCACAGAGCCAGATGTTCATGTACAGCATTTAAATGTTTATTGATTAATTAAAACTATATTATTGGTATGCCAGACAAATTCTATACTTTTCCAGACTTGAATTTCCAAACCTTTCTGTAGATTTTTCAGATTAAATGTAACATTAACGTTTCATTACAGCATTATATTTGGTATAAAGTAGTCATCTGTAAATATTTTAATTTTTCTCATTGGTTTTCTCGAAGGGATAACATGTTTAGATGATGAAAAGAAACCTAAAACGTGCAAAACCTGGATATATTCACCTCTGACACATCAGTTCGATGCTGTAAATGTTGTTTGCTGTTGCAAGATCACCAAACGGCAAAGTACAGCTCCTTTATTTGCTGGTTTGAGTGGCATTTGAGAAAACATTGTTTTAGTGAAGTTCAAAAGACACTCAATTATGATAAAGACACAAAAATGTGAGCCTTGAATTCATTGTCATGTTTGACGATCACAAAATGATCACTAAACTTTTGTCATAAAAACTCTGCTTCAATGATAATGTTTTTTTTATTTTTTATAAATTTTTCAGAAATTCTTAAATTTTTTATTTTAGAAAACTGAATAGGGGCAATAGTATGTAAATGCAAATATTTTTCCTTACTCTGTTTTCACATATTCCTGGGTTTGGAAATTATTTTTTCCTTATCCTTGTTGGTGTTTTTTGCTCATTATAAAAGACTTGCATGTATATAATAATAATAATAATAATAATTAAATTTATTGTCATTGTAAAAATACAACGAGATTACATTAGAGCATCAATCGATTTCATGAAGTGCAAAAGATCTACAATAGCTCAGTATATAACCCGGACAACATGTGACAAACAAGGAATGTAATACATAAGATAGATAAACTCTAGGAGTATAATGCAATAATTTATTAGAACATTTACAAATGTTACAAAAAAAACAAAAAAAAAACATGCATGATGCAAAGTGAACAAATAAAAATGCAGCATTTCAAATAGAATAGTCCCTCAAACAGCGTCGCCCAAAATGATCATGGCTTTTTTCAGTCTTTGTTGTTGTAATTTCGAATCTTGCCCTGATTTCCTGCAGGACGTGTCTTTTTAGCAGGTACAAATGTTGTACGACTTTGTTTCTTCTTTTCCTGGAGTGATGCTTTGGTGCCCTCCACGCTGACCAGTGGAGTAGGAGGCTGATTATTATCTGGGTGTCCTCTGTTTGCCGTAGCCACTTTACCTGAGAGTACAATAAGATAAGAGTTTAAATCCTTAATTTAAAAATGTAAATCCCTGTAGAATAGTGGCTGAAAGTCAGAAGTGGTAATTAAAAAGCTACTGGTTTGATCCCTGTAACCATGAAGCATCACTATTGTGACCTTGAGTAAAGCACTTGAGAAAAGAGTGCTTAAAGAAAAAAGATCTGTAAATGGATGTAAACAGCTACAGGCCCAAAGTTGTGAATTTAACGTATGCGTCATTGGAATATCGCATGAAACATTTGGAATAAATTCCATCCCATGCGTTCAAGAGAACAGAATCATCACTTCCTGATTGCAATCGTTCTGGGAGGTAATTTTACCCAACCCTTCTGACGACAGACATTGGCTCAGTCATTTCAGAATGACCACTGGTTATCCAGTTACATCCTCTATTGCAGCAAAGTCACGTTTTTGTTGCGCTTCAAGGGATTTATTCATTACATTTTTTTCTATCATAGTTTATGCACATCTTATCTGAAAAAAAAAAAAAACTGAGCGCATGCATTTTTAGGCAGATTTTTAGAATTTATGCACATCTTGGCACTTTCATTAAGCTTATTTTTATGCAATAACCCAAAGTTTGCACAAAAATAGGTGGATGGAAACATAGCTAATGACAATTTTATCTGGATCTATGAAATTATTAAAAAATAAATGTAGAATAAAATATGAATACACCCTTTATTTAATAAACATCTTTTTTCGATTTCTTTTCTGAATTAAGTCATTTTGATATTTTTGGTGGTGCTTAATGTAAAAAAACTGGTGAAAGATTGTAAAAAATAAAAAATGAAAAGGCTGAAATTCTTACAATATCTGACCTTTTTAAGAGAGCATGTTTTGAAAAAAGTTTTTGTACATTTTTTTGATTAAACCCCCTAAAATTGTTAGAGTAAATCAAGATTGTTGTAGGATATGTAAAAAAAATAAAAAATAAATCCAAAACCATGGTGACACCAAGACAAGATACATTCTAAAAACCTTGGTACAAATGTTTTAAATTCTATTTTTAAAAGATTTCTCCTTATCTTCTCAGATATCTTTATTTGTCATTGACCCCGAACAGTGGTCAATGGCACTTGTATTCAGATGTTAGCTTCTGTATATTTCTGACTCTTCACTTGTGCATGTGAATGATGCTGAAATGCTCTCCAAGTAAACATCATTTGAAATCTGGACTAAATGATGTACTATTAAGCAACACTGATTCTGAACCTCTTGCTTGGGCTCGTACGCTTATTACAGAGTACATTAGTCTGAATCCTAGGCACGCAGACAGAGCGTCAATCCATCAGTCAGCACTGCAAGTACCTGTTTCAGTGCCAAGGATTTCAAATGATGCAAATGTCGGTCCAAGGTACATAGAGCTAAAAATCATGTCTGGTATATTTTTAGTCAAAGCAACTGGACTTTGTATTCAATTTATTGAAGACATTTTGACACTCTAAATGGTTTCATCAGCTGTCTGATGAAACTGATGTACCATCATGATGTGACGCCACCTTTAAAGAGCCACAATTTAAATAAAGTTACTTCAAGGGCGACATACAACATGTGCAGTGCTGGGGGTCCTTCAGGACAGGTTTGGGAAACACTGTATTAGATAATATGCCTGTATAGACAATTCTCATTCAAATCAGCCTTTAATGACAAGGCATTATTTCATGCCAGTAAATGACAATGTCCATAAAAGAGAAAAAAGTGTAAAACTGATCTGCCTGATTAAAAAAAAAAAAATCAAATGGCTCTATGGTCTTATCAAGATTATGTTCATAGATTTGGCAACTTTCCTTTGGCCTTGAATCCAATCATGCAGCTCTGTCATGATTCCTCAAATCAAATCAAGTGATGAAATTTCACACTCAGAGAAACGTGTGCAGTTATCCATTCACTCATTCAACACGGCTAAACAGTGAATAAGTGATATAAAGTTAGTTACGAGAGGAGAACTACAAAGGAAGTTGCTTAATCATATTTTAGCTTCCTGACTTGTACATCCTATTAAGTCATCAAAATAGCAGGCACCATACAACAGTTATGTTTGAATATAAATGGTTTGAAGTGGCCCATTTATGACTTTTCTGCTCACCTTTGTCCTCACTGTCACTTGGAGAAAACACAGAGGAGCTCAAACCTCGATCCAACATCTGCCACACATCCTTTAGGGAATCATCGGTGCCTGTAGATGACAGCAGAATGTGTGATGACCCGGGCAGTCGTACCGGAGCTTCAGATTGGTTCTGCTGTGGCGGAGTGTTTTCTTTTCTACCCACAGACTTGAGGAAGGAACAGAGAAAAATAATTGAAAAACTGAAACAACTACAATAGATTCACTCTCTTTACACCAAATAAAATTACATAGATTACCTTCAAAAGTTTAGGGTTGGTAAGATTTTTTTTTTTTTTTAAGTTTAATGCTCACCAAGGCTGCATTTATTTGATTAAAAATGCAGTAAAAACTAATTTAGTGAAATACTTTTACAATTTAAAGTAACTATTTTCTATTTTAATACATTTTAAAATGCAATTTATTCCTGTGATAGCAAAGCTGAATTTTCAGCAGCCATTACTCCAGTTCCTTCAGAAATCATTCTAATATGCTGATATGGAGTATTTCTAATTAATATCAATGTTGAAAGCAGTTTTGCTGCTTAATATTTTAGTGGAGACTGTGATGAATTTTTTTTTCAGGATTCAAAACAACATTTATTTGAAATAGAAACATTATAAATCTCACTTTTGATCAATTTAATGCATCCTCGCTTTTTTTCTTAAAAAAAAACTTTTGAACATTAGTGTATGTGTAAGATATATTTATGGGGTAGGGAAGTCATAGTACCTGGACTCTGACTGGTGGCTCCCATGGGTTGGTGGTTCGTTTTTTATCTGAACTCTCACTCTCAGAGAATTGGGGACGGACTATAATTGCTGTTTTCTTACTCTGATCTCTCTGTGCATATTGTAGCTCCTAGAGTAAGATTCAAAACAAATATATTTCAATGATACATGTCTGATCATAATCAACCATGTATCTTCATGCATCCGACAATGGAGTGATCGCTGACCTTTGCCATGCTCCAGTGGCCTTGACTTAGAGTAACATTGCATAAAAGCTGTGTCTAAATCTTCAACTCAGTACATTTGCACAGGCCAAACTGATTAATATGATGAAATATATTCTCTGCATCAATACAGTGAACTTGCTTTGATTAAAGTCCCTCTCCTGCCTAAGTCACCTGAGTGGTTAGCTGGTACTGTAGCTGTTCCAGGGTTGATAAGCGGCTCTTTGGCTGCATCCCATGCTCGGGTTGAGAGGGGTCTTTTTCCAAGCTGTGCTGTTGATCATTTGGTTTGAGAACAATCTTTGAGTGTCGTGGAACTGAGAAGAAAAAAAAAAAAAAAATCTATAACTACCTGAAAAGGCTTTAAAGGGCATATTTTGAATTAAAGAATGTACAAATTTTACATAAAGGTTATCGTTCACATCCCTGATGTCCAATTAGGCAATTTAAAAAACTTAAATGTTAAGATTGGCTGTAAATGCACAGATCATCAAACTGGAGATGTAGAAAGTAAAAATTTTGGAATGTGTTGTTGATATTCAGATTTGCCAGTAAATGACTTCAAGTTAAATGACATAAACCGTTTCGAAGCAAGGCAAAACACACAGCATGGAGAATTTCCGGGACAAATAAGCATTGGGCTCTCTGTTGAGAATCAAACTAAGGCTTCTTTAATCCTTTGATACAAACATGGATCAGCCCATTGTGATGGGGCACCAGCATAACAATGAGAGATGAATTATGGGAATTAACCCCATGTGCCCTTTCACAAAATAACAGAAGAGGGTTCTTTATATCCCTCTTGAGCCAGAGATAATTCCTTACATAATTTAAAACATTTGAATTCATTCTGGTTGGGAATACTAATGAAACCAAATAGTACACTTCAAAACCAATACCAACCCTCCAGTCCTGCTTCTATCAGCTGAGCCCGGAGCCTGTTGCCCATTTCAATGAGTTGCCGTTTGTCTTGACTGAGGCCGGACATCAAGCGTGCAGCCTGTTTGAGCTTTGACTGAAGCAGAGCAACATCACCCATGGCGCCCCCTCTGGCTGAACTCTGCAGCAGCTGCTGTCTCAGGGACAAGTTCTCCTCCTGAAGCAGCTTTACCATCTCACTCTTAAATACCAGACAGACATTCTTGTTTAGGTAACCATATAGCATACTTCTGATAAGAAACCATTCATGTTAGTAATAAATACTGACAATACTGTTTGGTCAGTAGTCCTAACTGCAGATACAACCAGTTGGCAACGGATTCTGATTAAATACGGAGCCCTGCATGTGACGTGGACAAACATACATATATATAGGCCACGAATAAAAATGTATTCCCTCGTTTTAGTATAGCATGGCCACAAATTAAGAATTCATTCCCACAACTTATTCAATCCCTCGTTTTAGTAAATCATGGCCATGTCGTACTAATTTGTTCCCTCATTTTGATTGAACTAAAACAAGGGAACAAATGATTAATTTGTGGGCACGATTTAGTAAAACAAGGGAATTAACTGTTAATTTGTGGCCAGTGGCCACGCTATATAGATATTTTTTCCTGCATGGGAAAAATTCATAGGGCTTCGTAGTTTTATGAGTTTTAAGGTTCATATTATATTATATTAATACAGTATATCATGGTGCACTAAAATGCTGTACCTGACTAAGGACAATGGGCTCTCTTCTGCTTGCAAGGTCAACCTTCAGTGCTGACACCTGGTTACAAGACAAATTGTTAAATATATTATAAAATATATTAATAATTTTGTTTCTTTAAGGCAGAAAAGATCATGGTTTTTTTTTTGTTTTGTTTTTTTTGCATTTATCACGAAGTATCATTTAAATTTAAATATACTTAAAACTTGCCTGGTTCCCAAGGGCAACAGTCTCCAGGTTGTGGAGCAAACTGCCTTTTTGGTACTCTTCTGCTTCCTGTCTCACTATATTCAACTCCAGCTCAGTAGCTGCCACTCTTTGCTTAAGCCTCAATTCTTCAGCTGCTGCTGCCCTCTTGTGATTGGCCAGCTCTAGACGTAAGGTCTCATTCTCCATGTGTTTTAAGTGACACTGAAGGAATCATATATACAGTATATATTCAGAATAGCCAACTCTGCCTAACTGATCATGAAAAGCCACTGAAGAACACAAAAAAAGCAACTAGAGCACATCATGTATACTGACACCACACTGAATCTAAGCACTGAATTAACTGGTAAGTGTGTTATCTGTTAAAAGTGTTTCCATCTGAACAAGAATTACAAAATATTAATTATTGGATGCTTGGGGTAAGTTGGGCTAAAATCCTTACCTGCTGGGTAAGTTGTTCCACAGCAGACTCCAAATGAGCCAGTCTCACTTCCTGTTTCTTTAGAGCAGCGGCACTGGCTACCTTCTCCACTCGTAGCCCTCCTGCAAACAAACTCTTCTTTAAAACACTGTGCTCCTATCAAGACTCTTGTGCACCAGAAGACAAAAATCATCAAACCACAGTATTACATAACAGATCATGTTTGATGAAGGTTTGAGCTTATATTTTTAAATCACCTATAGTCTCATTAAGTGATCTAATGTGGTTTTGAAGGTAAGCATTGTCAGGGGAAACAGGGAACACAAGGGAAGGATTGTTGGCAATATTGACTGTCTTGGAAGACTCCTCCAGCCGCTCCTCAAGATCACGACATTTGGCCTTAAGCTCCTGGATCTCTTTCTCCAAAGCCTGACTGTAGTCTGTAGTCCCTGAAACCACAAATATTATTTTAAATTCCTAATTCTAATCATTAGTCCCCAACAAATTCAGACATTTCTGAAAGTGGGGAAAATATTCTTATAAATGTATTTGATTGCCTTACTGCTCTGTGACCGCTTGTACCTGCAGTGCTGAGCTCTGGATTTGTGGTCTGGTTATGACTGTGAGCTACAGGCATCTGCTTGCTCAAGTTCTCCATCTCTTTCCTCATTTCAGTCACCACTGCTCTAAGACTGCTGTTCTGCTGCTGGAGTCTCCTGATCTCTTCTGATGGGAAACTGATGTTGTCTACTGCAGATGCCTGTTGGAAAAGTTCACATTGTTTTATGTTATGCAAGACAGAAAGGCGCAGTAGTGAAAGAATCAGATGATGGTATAAGCCAATTAGCTACCACTAGGTGGAGGCAAGAGATTGTGCATGTTGACACACTTTTAAAGATCTGAATTTTCAATCAGTCAACAAGTTATTACAGGACTGAACACACACCACAAACATAATAATATGTGTGCTAAAAAAAAAAACATGTATTATTTTACGGTCAGACTATGGTCACTGAAAAAAAAAAAAAAAGCCAGCTGGCAATTTAAAGTGCTGATACATAAGACTAGTTATGCTGTGCTGAATATATGGATATGTGGTGTTATGGATATAACCTTTCCTTGCACATAATGTCCAGGGAGATTTTCAAAGTAACATTCTGTTAGTGGCCAAGCATCTTCTGCTGACATGCTATTTAAAGTCTCTTAAATGTTTCTTGATAAATGACCTACCAAACAGCTGACCGTGCAGATATGAACAACCACAGAACTCTGTTCTCAGCTAATTATGACATATCACTTCATAAAAGCTGTAATATAATTATTCTTAGGTCTTAGATTTAAAAAATGCTGTGGACGTTGACAATGTCTGCTGTTTTATTTAAATTAAGCTATCTTTTCTAAGCAACTAGACAGAAACAATCCTCCAGGGGCAACTCAGGGTCAGATGATTCACTTCATATGCTGTGTGACTCCTACTCTTCAGACACTTTGGCATGAAACCCAGAGAATTGTTGGACAGGATACCCACCAGATCTTTAGCTGTCATCATACCACATTTGTTTTTTTTCCAAAGCAGATTCTAAATGGTAGCAGGTTCCTTTATAGTATTAAATATCAGTCTGGTTGGTGTAATAGAGAAAGCTGTGTGTGGTTCAACCTGAATTCCAGTTAGAGCTGGTTTGGTTCCACGCAGTGCTTGATCTCGCTCTACAGTGACAATTTTCAGCAGTGTCACCATCTCCTCCAGCTCTCGTTCCTTCTCTCTTAACTCAGCATTTACCTTAGGGAAGATAACCAAACATAAAACATTACTTCCTTACACAGAATAACCTTCTGACCAAGTCCAGAAGGTTGTGGGAAACACTGACTGATAAGAAAATAGAGGTCATGGCACTGGTGAAAAAATAGATATTTTTGCTAGAACTGAACTACAGATTACATTACAAAAAAACTTCCTAAATTACTTTATTTAGACTATTTTTAAAAAATATTTTTCCTTTAATTTTTTTACTGTCTGACTGTGCATCAGCTCACCTGGTCCCTGGCCTGAGTAAGGCTTTGGATGAGCTCCTCGCTCCTCAGGTAGTGCTCAGAACGCACCTCCTCGCAGCGCCGCTCCCAGTCCAACTCCAGCTGAACTCTCTTCTGCTCCAGTGCCTGCTCCCTCTGCAGACCACTAGACACCTGCTGCTTATACCTGACAGAAAATACTTTAAGTAATTTTTTTATATTAGATATTTAATTGTGCATTCTCTTTTTCTCTTAGATGTGTACATTATAATATTATATTAGTGTACGTTATAATTTTGATGCATACACTTTAATTGAAATATTTAAGAATGACTGATTATAGGCTTTTTAGTGTTTTATTTTTTATTTATTTAGACAAAAATAGTATCGATTTTTAATATCTGATTGGTTATCGGCCATTACATAAACAATATTTTATCGGCCATAACTTTATTATTGGTGCATTCCTATTCACACTTTTATTTCTCACAGTATAATGCAGTTTAATTTAAATGTGTAAAAAGGTATGCAATTATTTATCTTGTGACCCCTCACCTCTCTATATCCTCTTCACACCTTTCCAGCTCTGCTCTCACTTTGGCCTCTCTCTCCCCTGCAGAAAGCAGCTCTGTATCCTTGGCAACGTTTTCTTTGGAGACCTGCTTGATGTAAGTATCCCAGCCAGATCGAGTTGTTCCCAGCTGCATTCTGAGCCTTCGGTATCAAATAAGAGATTAAAATCTAAGTTGGATGTGGTTACATCTGTGGTACCAAACACAAGTTAAGGCTCTTGTTCAAGTATAGATAAGTCTAACAGCAGCCTTTTTGCCTGTCTTAGCCTGTGCATCTTAATTTATAAACATTAATTTATGAGAACAGAAAAATTAGTAGCACTTGTTACCTTGAGGCCTTGAATTTTAAACATGTTATATAATCCTAGTGCTCAGAGACACCCACACATTTCCTCTCAATGTATTTACACTAATTTAGTCATCAGCAGGAGGCATGGCTAATGCATCGCCTTCCATATACACAGATGGACCATTTTGCATTTCATTGCATCTTTATGAGATAATATGTACTCTAAACCACAGCTTGGCAAGTAAAAATGAACCACAGAACATTTCTATAAATAGTAATTTCAATTTCGATATGTCTGAGTCTTACTCTTGTATCTGCTGGTCTCTGTGGTGGAGGTCATCCGTATGGCTCTTTTCTCTCCTTTCATGGTCCAGGATCATCCTGTCCAGTTGGGCCTGCAATTCTGAGATTTTCCCCCTCTCCTCTTGGAGCTCCCTGGAATAAGCCTCTCTCATGACACCCAGTGCATCCTCTCTTTCCCGAGACCTTCGTTCCAGCTCTGCATGCCTGCATATATTAAATTTCAAAACATCAGAGCAAGACATGCTGGTCTACCCAGAGTAATATGAGCTATGCATATTAATCTAACAAGGAAAGGCTCATAACGTCAACAGTTTTTAAAAAATTTGTCATTAGGATGTAAAAACACTCGTCACTTGCTTTTACTGTATGTTTGGATTGGACAGAGCATCCCAAATTCTAGATGTAGTACTTACTTCCTGTTGTGGGCTTCTTGCTCTTTTTTATAATTGTTCTCCATTTGTTTTAGTGTGACCTCAAGCTCTTTTATCCTGTAAAACAGTAATCATTATCTTATTACATTCAAAATTCAAAATAGAAAACTTTTTAGAATGCATGTGTCAGTTTACCTGGAGTCTTTCATTGCAGTGGTGTTCTTTAGGTCCCAGTCTCTGTGCTGAATCTCTTTTTGAGCCAGCTGGTAAAGTTCTTCAGAGGCCTGCAGGGCCTCTGTGGCCTGGCTGTGAGCTTTGGCATGGACCTCAAGCTCTTTGCTCAACAGCTTTTCCTGGACAATTAATATTACAATTAAACTCAAATTAATCCATGCAAAAGATCACTAAGACTACAATATATTTTGACTATACATGACCAAGATATGATATATAGCAGGGGTGTCCAATCCTGCTCCTGGAGGGTCAGAGTTTAGATCCAACACAATTGCCTGGAAGTTTCTAGGGAGTCTGAAGACCTTGGGTACGTCTCATTCAGCTCCCTAGGTCATGAATCAGTATATCATGCACACAAATTCGGGCACCGGTAAGAACAGTAAGGACCCTGGCTTACTCCTCATTGTACAATGTCTCTACTGGCATTTATGAACAACAGCAGCACAGATATCTTTCTGACGTTATTTGTTTATGTTATTTAGCATGATGTATATTGAGTTGGCTCATATGATTGTTAACTTCCATTAAGGTTACATAGTGAGCATCGATGCTCCCTTAAAATGGCTGACTCCCTAATCAGTGCCTTGACTACTGAACTAGGGATCTGATTGAGACACACCCTTTGATTAGCTGGTTCAGGTCAGTTTAATTAGGGTTGGAGCTAAACTCTGCAGAACAGTCCTCCAGGAGCAGGTTAGGACACCCCAGCTATATAATCTTTATGTACCTCTTGTTACAACTGAACTTGGTAAAACATAATATGCCGCCCCCTCAGACTGCAATTTTCTTCAAACTTAACTGATGCCACATTCTTTTGGTGTCTTTCAGTCTTTTTAAAATTGTCATGTGTGATCTAGAGAATGAATCAATGATGTGATTGTACATTTTATGTTTCTTTTATTATATGTTGTTGTTGTTGAATGTGTCTAATTGTAAATCTGGACTGCCTATCTTGGCCAGGACACTCCTGTAAAAGAGGTTTTTAATCTCAGTGAGGTTTTCTCCTGGTTAAATCAGAGGTCTTCAACCCTTCTCCTGGGGACCGACTGTCCTGAAGAGTTTAGCTCCAACCCTGATCAAACACACTTGAAGCAACTAATCAAGCACTTCAGGAATGCTTGAAAATACACAGGCAGTTATGCTAAAGCAGGTTGAAACTTTGCAGGACAGTGAGTCCCCAGGAGCAGGGTTGAAGACTTCTGGGTTAAAAAAAAGGTCAAATAAATAAATAAAATAAATAAATCTTGCCAAAAATATGTGTAATACCTGAACATCACACCTATATGTATTCTCTAACAGCTTCCACTCTTCTAGAAAGGCTTTCAAAAATAAGTTAAAACCTGGCTGTGGAAATGTGCTCCCATTCAGATATGACAGGGGAGTCCAATCCTGCTCCTGGAGGGCCACTGTCCTGCAGAGTTTAGCTCCAACCACAATTAAACACACCTGAACCAGCTAGGTCTTACTAGGAATACTAGAAACTTCCAGGCAGGTGTGTTGAAGCAAGTTGCAGCTAAACTCAACAGGACAGTGGTCCTCCAGGAACAAGTTTGGACACCCCTGAGATACAAGTATGAGTTTAGCCACTGACATTTGGGGCCTAGCTCACATTGGCATTCCAATTCATCTTTCACGGGGACTTTTCAATTCATCCACATACATTTGGCCATGTAGTGTCTAAAGCAGTGGTTCTCAACCAGGGGTCCGGGGTCCACTTGGAGGCCCTTAGAAAACTTCCAGGTGGCCACAATGTGTCTTTCAAACAATTTAAATTTAGTTATATTAACAATCTTAATTAGAATGCTAAAAACACTCAAAATAAGTACAGGAGGTACAAATTTGGAGTCAAAAAAGTTGACAACCACTGCACCACATGACCTCCAACATAAAGTTCATAAGAGTTTTGATGGGATGTGAGTCTTACTTTGAGCTCATGTGAGAGAACCACACTGTTCATTTCGTCCAGTTTCAGATGGAATTCATGCTCCCGTTTCCTCATTTCACTGTCGAAATCTGCCATCATTTCCTGTTGTGGATTGCAATTTACAACACCCACTGTATATAAATGACACTAGTAATGCCGTCATAAAGAGTTTTATGAAACGCTTATATGCCTGTGCTCAAACAACACTCAAATGTCAAAAGTCAAGTGACACTAACATTGAACAATAACCTATTTTCGAACTGACCTGAATGCACTACAGCATAAATAGCTTTGGTTCGCAAACATTATCTGTGATCCTTCACGGCCTTATCATTTTACTTCACAGAGTGAGGTGAGGATTGTTTTGGTGATTAGTTGACACAGCTCAACGAATAAGAGCTCCTGCCATCTGGAATCCTTTTAGGTCAGTGGGTTTACTTTAAACAACATACAATGTCCTGGCATTAAACCCAGGATATACACTTTGTGGATAATTTTTTAGACCAGAAACAGCATCATAACTGTAAATATGCAAGATGTTCCAGCTTTAGATTCTGTAACTTAAATTTAGGGATGGGCCACAATAGATGTCTAGTCAATTAGTGAGGTCAATGTTTGTTTGTTTTTCTGTGGCAGTGATTTTATCATGTCATTCATGTGCAGACAGAAGTGTTTGGCCATTACGTGTCAAGTTGAATAGAGTTCAGCTTTTTAAACAACAAATGTACAGCCAGGTATGGATGTCACCCACATGATTGTGTCTACCATCTTGTGGGTGACAGCCATACCTGTTTCTGCAATGCCAGCTCCCCATCAGATTCTCTAATTCGCCGCTGGAGATCCCGTCTCAATGTTTCATTCTCCTCCCTGAGTTTTTGAATCTCACTTTCCATGATGCTAAAAAGCAAGAACAAATGTCATCAATAGTACACAAAAATCAAAAATTCAATTTAGAATCATTTAATTAAATGTGGATGAGCCTAAGAAACAAGTTCATACTTCTGGACTTTTTCCAATTTGACTCTATTCTTGACTCCCCTCTTCTGATATTGCACTTCTATGTCCTCCTTCTCCCTCCGCTGCTCCTCCAGGGCATCCTGGAGTTTTGCAATCTCAATCCTCAGCTCACTGACCTCTTCCCGCCTGACACTGTCCTCCGTCTGAGCACGGGCTGCCAAGGCATCATAACGCTCCAGCTCTTTGTCCCTCTCCTCCAACACACGTAGATTATACTTGAAGTCATCACGCAAGCGGAGGAAACTCTCTCTCTGGGTGGACAGCTCTGATGTGGCTTCATTTAGAGCAGTCTCCAGTTGTAGGATCCGTAAAGCCTGAAGTTCTTTCCATTCTCTTTCTTTACAAGCCAGCTGGGCCTCCAGGTCCACAGCTTCCTGCATTGTTATGAAGCCGATGTTGAACAACAGGGCACTACAAGACTTGACATCCTGTTACAGCAAATCTGTAAAAACAAGTTAACAAATTACAAAGCGCCCATCAGAGGATATTTTGAAATAATGAAACCCAACACATCATATGAAGACATAAAATGTTAATATATATATAAAGAAATTATCTATAGCAGGTAGTATTAATTAGGCATCTGAAAATGACATTGCTTGAATTACATCCTTTGTGATCTAAAAAGAATGAAACTAAACTAACATAAAATTTGTGCACTTGCAGCTATAACAAATTTTAATATTCAAAACACTGAACTGTCAGAGTGGACAGGCAACGTTTTTAGCGATAGCTCATATGAAAACAAAACAACAAGGCTAAATTCACGAACATACGCTGTTTTAAACTATTTCACATAATTAAAATAGTTATTTAGTTTACCTTCATGTGTTTATCAGCTCAAGAATGAATTATGTGGCGTGTATTTTCTCCAGGTTAGCTTGCATATAGCAAGGCGAATATTCTATTATTTCATGTTTGTGTCATAAATAAAGGTGACCGGAACTGTGTAAAAGTCAAAATACACAAATACTCTAGAAGAAAGCTGCTGAATATGTCTAAAATAGTTCGCATTGAACGTTTAAGTCAGCTTAGCTAACCAGCATAGCATAAGTTCTGTCTAGCTAAGCGCCAACACAACTATGAGAGTTTCCATAGAAACAAAAGGCGTCTGCAGCAACATCCGTTCTGGGTGAACTGGTTGAATCTAGTCAAAGACAAGGGACTTTGATCTAGTTCCCCTTTCCTCTTCTTTACAACTGAGCGTCATCTGCTTACTTTGAAAGGCGGAAATTATGAGTTTACTTCTGATTATGCTCTATTTCTGGCATGACTAGTGTTTCCTGCAATAAAAGCATCAGGCTTATCGTAAATTATAAAATGTTTCCGAGACATTTGTTTGAAAATAAATATTAATAAGAAAACATGG
>RJVU01067793.1:7623317-7651658 GCA_003731715.1 Anabarilius grahami | reverse complement strand
CATCAGTATTAAAACAATAAAAGACCTGAAATATTTCAGTTGGTGTGCAATGAATCTAAAATATATGAAAGTTTAATTTTTATCATTACATTATGGAAAATAATGAACTTTATCACAATATGCTAATTTTTTGAGAAGGACCTGTATATAGTAGTGTGTACTAAATTACTGACAAAGTATAAAAGTTTTACCCTACAAACTATAACACATCTATTATGTAGGCAACATTGTGTGGAAAAATCCAGCTAAAACCAGCCAACCAGCTTTAAGCTGGAAGTAGCTGGTTTTAGCTGGTCTCCCAGCCTGGGTTAGCTAGTGTTTAGCTGGTTTAAGCTGGTCTCCCAGCCCGGGTTAGCTGGTGTTCAGCTGGTTTAAGCTGGTCTCCCAGCCCGGGTTAGCTGGTGTTCAGCTGGTTTAAGCTGGTCTCCCAGCCCGGTTTAGCTGGTTTAAGCTGGTCTCCCAGCCTCCTAGCTAACCAAAACCCCTCTAAACCCAGCTATGACCAGGCTGGGAGACCAGCTAAAACCAGCCTGACCAGCTTAGGCTGGTTTTAGCTGGATTTTTCAGCAGGGATATCCCTGCCAGAATTATAACAAGTTCAGACAGTTTTGCTTCTACATTGGTTAGTATTTTTCCGAACCTGGCTGTGACACAACTTTTCCTGCGGCTTATAAAAACTGTACAAAAGCAACTTGCGCAAGAGGAAATAAGACACCTGATTCACGTGATTCCTGCCTGCCTGCTGTCACGTCCTAATTTGTATCCGTACTTAGTGTATAAATTATGCCCCTTCTCTCATTTATTCATAACTATGTATCATGTAAATGATTATTTGGTTTTATTCAGATGGATGCTACAACTTCCTAAGGAAAACAAATGTTTCTCTTCTCTATTTTCCAGGCCTATCTGCCTTTACACTCTCTACAAAACGTCTCTCTTTGAGCATAATATTACTGTAAACATGGCATCTAAAGAAGTGTTAGGAGCTTGTGATGACAAATTGCTGAATTACAAAAGAAGTGTCATCATCCTGTTTTGTAACTCTTCGATTTTACTGCGTCACTGTGATGTGTGCCACATTTATGTGAGGGAAACTACAATATTGTTGTTCAGTACCCAGCTAAGCAAATAATGAGGAACAAAGCTGCTTCATACATGAAGGTAAGGTACGTAAATCCCCTTTAAATCCCCTAGGCACATGGTTTGAAAAGGGATGAGAGAGAGCAGTGGCGAAACGCACGTAGTGTCCTCCTCTCACAGCCGCATCATTGGCTGCGCGTCAGCGTGACAGAACAGTGAGATCACAGCAGCACTACAGTCAGATGAACATCTCATTCAAGTGCTTCCTCTAGAGATGTGTGCCGTCCGAACGTGATGGTCCTGGTGCCAGGGGGCATCATCAGACAGAGAATAACCTTTATCACAGAGTATCGCTGAGGTATGTATATGAGGACTGATGCCTTTAAATATGTCAACATGTTTTCTGAGATAATGATTGGGTGATTATGCGCGTGCGTCGGGAAGTGGGGGATGCTGAATGCCGGTGGGCTGCTATGGAGATTGACTAGGCTTTGGTACAGAAACACAAAGAATATTCTTGTGTCCATTTATCGTTGAAAATATACACCGTGATAACATTCCTAACATGTCGTGAATAATCCACATACCGATACAACTGTCATATGCGATAGTGTGTAATCTTCGAGTAGTTGTCGATGCAATGGTGCTACACATTGTTTAAATTGAGAATATTTATACTTAAGGATGGTGTGGCTTTTGTTTATATATCGACGTGCCGGTGTCAGCGCTTATTGGTGGAGGAGAGAGAGTATAGAAGTCACGTTTAGCACGTAGACCAGAGCGGTGTCGCCTCAGGTGCTCTTCAAATACAAATATTTAGACACAGAATCACATATTAGACTAGTTAATGTAATTATTCAGTGTTCAAATTGTACAGTCAGTGACTTCCTGGAGAGTCGATTTTATAAAGGTATTTCTATCGGAAAATGTATTTTGAATCGTTAACCTTTAAACACCAAAGGGTTTATGATAGTTATGTACTTAAATTTACAGTGTACACTTAAATCTACAGTGAACTGTCAAATAATGACTATGTGTCCCATCCTGAAATGATCCAAAGTGCTCGAGCAGCCTGCTGTTGCCATGGTTACCACCTCAAGCAATTTATTATTATTATTATTTTTTTTTAGTAAAACTAGACGCTATTACTATTAAAAGTTATATATTATATATCCTTTGAGGGGGTTTAAACCTTAATTTCCTTATCTGACACATCCATTTCAGGTCTTGAATTGAATATACTTTACTGTCCCATTGCTGGGAAATTCATCTTGGACAACCATGACATAGCCAGTACAACATTAAACTCACATAAACAATACAAACGTAATAAATTACTAATAACCACAAGCCAGATAAAACAACAATGCCCTACCTGTTCTTTCATTTAAGCAATTCCCTATTAAATAGTTTAACTGCAGCTGGCACAAAATAATTTTTGTAGCGATTTGATTTGCACATCAAAATCCTCAATCGTCTCCCAGAGGGTGACATCTTAAAGGATTAGTTCACTTTTAAATAAACTTTTCCTGATAATTTACTCACCCTCATGTCATCCAAGATGTCCATGTCTTTCTTTCTTCAGTCGAAAAGAAATTAAAGTTTTTGATGAAAACATTCCAGGATTTTTCTCCTTATAGTAGACTTCAATGGGCACCAAACAGTTGAAGGTCATAATTAGTTTCACTGCAGCTTCAAATTGTTCAACACGATCCCAGATGAGAAAAAAGGGTCTTATCTAGACAAACCATCGCTCATTTTCTGAAAAAAATTGAAAAATATATAAGTTTCAACCAGAAATGCTCATCTTGAACTTGCTCTCTTCTTCTTCTCCTCTATTAGAATTCCAGCAGTGTAGACACTGCTAAGTGTATTACTGCCCTCCACAGGTCAAAGTTTGAACTAATTTTTATATGCAATATGCTATTTCAATAGTATATAACAATTAGTTCAAACTTTGACCTGTGGAGGGCAGTAATACACTTAGCAGTGTCTACACTGCTGGAATTCTAATAGAGGAGAAGAGGAGAGCTAGTTCAAGAGGAGCATTTCTGGTTAAAACTTATATAATTTTCAATGTTTTTCAAAAAATGAGCGATGGTTTCACTAGATAAGACCCTTTTTTCTCATCTGGGATCGTGTTGAACAATTTGAAGCTGCAGTGAAACTAATTATGACCTTCAACTGTTTGGTGCCCATTGAAGTCTACTATAAGGAGAATAATCCTGGAATGTTTTCATCAAAAACCTTAATTTCTTTTCGACTGAAGAAAGAAAGACATGGACATCTTGGATGACAGGGGGGTGAGTAAATTATCAGGAAAAGTTTACTTAAAAGTGGACTAATCCTTTAACATCTACTACTAAGTTCATGATATAAATCAGGTGTGTTATATTAAGAACCAATGACCAATGTAGAGTATTGTAGGGGGAGAAAGGTCAGAGGATGAAGGCATATATAATCTAGACCCGCCTTAAATACCTTCTTATAATACCGAACAATCTTACTGTATCCCAAATCATTTATAAATATAATCATAAAAAACTGAAATTAATTGGGAGTGGTATCACACATAGACCTAGATATAAATTTTGATTAGAGGTTTGTAAATTAAAATAATCAGCAATCTTTGTCATTGTATTGCAACTGTCAGATTAGAATCAGCCTGTTTCACTAATTAGTATGGACATGGCAAAAAGCATCCATCATTAACAAGAGCCAGTGCCAGCTGTGACCTGCTTCAGGCAAACAATTCAATTGCCTTTCTAAAATTAATCATAACCATAAATAATTCCTCCTTAACCAAACATAATTTAAATCCCAGCTACACATTCTGTATAAAAATCTATGTAAGATGAGAACAAACACAACACAAGTTACTCTTAACTGCATGGGTGGTGATTCTGGTCATTGCAATCAGTAGCACATGGGAAAATGTCAGGGTCTTAATTTAGGTTGGAGACCATGGCTCTTATATCATGGCTCTTGTAGGAGTTTTTTCACTGGAGGTTTGCCCCCCTCAATCCCCACCCCTGGCCTGCCCCCTAGGCAAGGTAGATAATATATGTGGGAGCTTCAGAACAGTGAGAGAGAATCAGTTTTCAGAGTCCTTAGGCAAGGTAGGTTGCTATGTAATACATTGGTTGCATGACTTTCTTTTACCTAATGCAGTTCTTCTACATCATAGCTCTTGATCAACTAATTTCCAGTGCGTAACATGTTGTGCAACCATTTTTCTGTTTACTTGCATGTTGCTAAAAATAAGTTCAAGGTTGTTTTATGCATTTAAAAACACTTATAACACCTGTTTTAGTGGTCATGCTGAAATGGTTCAACTGATTTACATTTACATTTAAATACACTTAATTTTCGTGTGTGTGTGTCCGGCAATGTGTGAAAAGCAGGTATTGTATAGAATGCCTTGGGAATATATAGAATCTGTGAAGTTTGTAGGCAAAGTATGAAATGTCTGGTTTTTGTGATTGTTGCCTTCTTTTCCTAGGCATTCTATACATTATCTAGGTATTATACAGAATCAAAGCCGACTGGCCTTTTGGCATTCTATATAATGCCTAGGAAATTTCACATGTTGCCGGATAGAGAGAGAGAGATATATATATATATATACAGCTATGGAAAAAATTAAGAGACCACTTAAGATTGATTTCTGAACTTGGAGTGGTCTCTTAATTTTTTATATATATATATATATATATATAATATATTAAATAATAAACAAAACCATACCATACCATATATAGTTGTTTTTAGCATTTGGATGACTAGAGTTTACATTTTGATTTCAATGCTGTATCTACAGAGGAACAGGTTTCATCCTTTAAATGAGTGTACATAGCATTCATTGATCAGTCATGGAGTAGTATTGCCCTTTAAGAAGGTCAATATAAGAAGGCTGACCATTCTGTCATTGCTTTTTATAGATGTATGTGCTAAATTCCACATTACATTGTCATTTTGATATATAAAAATGTATCTAGCTATTTGTTCAAATAAAGTTGCCATTTTATTTTTTAAGTTGAATGTGTGGAAAGAGATTACAAGTAAGATGACAAATGTCTTCAGGAAGTTGGGTAACCATCAGCAGCTGCCTGGCAGCTCCTCCTATTAAGAGGCATTTGAAAGGGCATGATGCATTCACGCATTGCATAGTGGGTTAAAGAAGTGTTTGCTAATTCTGATCCTGGAGCACCCCCAACATTACACGTTTTGGATTCCTCCTTCATCTAACGCTCATAATTCAACTAATTAGGTGTAAATGTATAGTGTTGGTGCTGTTCCAGGATCAGGATTGAGAAACTCTGGTTTAGAAGCAACATCATTTACTCTGATCTAAAATAAAAGCTCCTTGTGATGCTTGGATTTTTAAAAAAAAGTTGATACTTTTGATACCGGTTGTACCCAGAAATACTAGAAGAGCTCTTGGCAGGAACATGAATGAGGAAGGATGTGAATCCAGTGTGCCAGGCAAACAGAACAGATCTTGCTGTACAGGAATATTCAGTAAACAAAGTGTGATTTTTGGCAGTTGAGCATCAATTATCCACAAGCAGTAGTCAATTTATATGTTTAAAGCCATGTGACCAATCAGATTAAATAATTTACTGTGGAATTAAACACCGTCCATGCACTTTTTGTTGCAGCTGAGACCTGACCTGTACTGAGCATCATGGGTGGAGCGGTTGTCGACACTGGTGATAGCGGGGTCAAGGCACCTGATGGAGGATGGGGCTGGGCTGTCCTCTTCGGCTGCTTCGTCATAACTGGTTTCTCCTACGCATTTCCCAAAGCAGTCAGCGTCTTCTTCAAAGAGCTTATCCGGGAGTTTGGAGTGGGCTACAGTGACACTGCTTGGATCTCCTCCATTCTTCTTGCAATGCTTTATGGCTCAGGTATGGATGCCCACTGGCAGCAGAGATTGATTGAGAATATTATGTGGCACTAGTAGAGGGGTTCTCAAAATTGGGAAGTCTGTGGAACATTTCTGACAGTTTTAAACAGTTTTTGAAAACCCCTCTACTCAATTATATTGCTGTTCCATTCCTTCTAGTTGGAAATCAAGATATTATTCAAGTATTTTATTCTATACAATTGACATCTGTGGTTTTTAACGGTATTGAGAAGGAGGTCCTTTGCAGGGGATCCTCATATTTGGGTGTCATTTGTATCAAAAAGTATGAAAACCCTTCACTTTTAGTAAAAAGTCTCAAATTCAGCATGTACATCTTGAAGATTTATGTGCAATGTCAGCATGTTAAGAGTTCATTGTCTTGTTTTATTTAATATCCTGGATGCTAACAGTGGTTTGCTGCTTGCAGGACCTCTATGCAGCATCCTAGTGAACCGTTTTGGGTGTCGCCCTGTGATGATGGTTGGGGGCCTTTTTGCTTCGCTGGGTATGATTATGGCATCCTTTGCAACCAGCATCATTCACATCTATCTCTGCATAGGAGTCATTACAGGTGAGCACTGTTTTGTGATGCTTATGAAATGCTGATGTACTTAATTTCAACACATTAACACTCAAATATGATGTACTCCAGGTTTGGGTCTTGCTCTGAACTTTCAGCCATCCCTCATCATGCTGAACAGATATTTCAGTGAGAAAAGGCCCTTGGCCAATGGCCTGGCTGCAGCTGGAAGTCCCGTGGCTCTGTGCTGTTTGTCTCCTCTTGGTCAGGTTCTTCAATACAAGTATGGTTGGCGTGGAGGCTTCCTCATACTTGGAGGTATACTACTGAACTGCTGTGCATGTGGAGCCCTCATGAGGCCCTTGAAAGCACCGAAAAAAACAAGCGAGGTGGAAGAGAAGAAAGAAACGAAACCCAAACCAAAGGCCAAGCTTCTTGACTTCACCGTCTTTAAAGATCCTGGCTTTGTGATTTACACGGTGGCCGCGGCCATTATGGTGCTTGGTCTTTTTGTGCCTCCTGTGTTTGTGGTAAGCTATGCCAAGGAACTGGGCAATGAGGACACCAAGTCTTCCTTGTTGCTCACCATACTGGGGTTTATTGACATCTTCGCCAGGCCCACGTGCGGCATCATCGCTGGGCTCAAGTGGGTGAGGCCACGGTGCGTTTACCTCTTCAGTTTCGCTATGATCTTCAATGGCACCACTGATCTTGTCGGCTCCTTGGCCAAAGACTATCCATCTCTCGTGGTGTTCTGCATCTTCTTCGGTATCTCCTATGGCATGGTTGGAGCCTTACAGTTTGAAGTGTTGATGGCCATTGTGGGAACAGAGAAGTTCTCCAGTGCCATCGGCTTGGTGCTGTTGGTCGAAGCCATTGCTGTGTTGGTGGGACCACCTGGAGCAGGTCAGTTCTGGAGTTCATTTTCTGTCTTCTGTCGAAAAAGGATATAAGTCATAAGATAAGCATTTATTCAACTAAAATATAAATGTACATGACCAAACTGTCTCTGCTAGTCTTATTCAGAACTGTTTGAATTACTATCTGTTAAATCTCATGCTGTTTTTGATAATTTGCTAAGAACATACAAATAATAAAATGCACCAATAGTTAAATTCAGATTTACTCATGGAATTCTCATCATTTGGCAAAATAATTGCCTTTTTTCCCAATATATTTCATTTTTAATGTCAGCATTAAATAAATGAAAGAATCCACATTCGATGGATTGAACCAATTTTTTTTCCCCCTGGTAATTGGTTAAATTTTAGATGTATGTCACAATATGGAAGAAAATATTTCACTACTTTAACAGTTCCATTAACGATTATTTTAGGACTTTCAAAGAAACTGAAACCTTTATGTACTTTTGTTAGGTAATCTGCAATCGGATATATCAATAATCAAAGCTGAAGATTCTGTATGCCAGTGGTCAAAAAACAAAGAAAGATAGGACCTTTTTGTTTAGTGTTGCAAGGACCTTCTTATAACAATACCATATGGTTCCTCATTTGGATTTATACCATCTAAGGTTAAATGGACTGTTAGGTGCCCCAACAATGACAGCTGCTGTTCATAGGTCATGGACATGACCTGTCATGGTCGCCACCACAATTGGCCAATCCATATAGGAAGTTAATATCATTCTTCTTGTTTCATTTTACAGGTCGTCTTCTGGATGCCACAAAGAACTACATGTATGTCTTCCTGCTGGCTGGTTGTGAAGTGGTTCTCTCTGCCCTCGTGCTCTGCATTTGTAACTTGCTCTTCATCAAAATGAAGCCCCAAGAGCCTGACCCTCCAGCCAAGATGGAGATGGCCATTACTGAGACAGAGATGGAGGAGCTCAACAAAGCACCACAGGACGACCAAGACAACGGAGGTGGTGCTGGTGAGAACGGGAAGAAGCAAGCCGTCGAACTGGAAGCAACAACAGAATCTGATGATAAAAAGGTTAAAGAGTTGGACTCTATCGAGTTGGAGAATGCTTCCAAAAAGGTGACTGAACCAAACGGTGTGACTGTAGAACCTGAATCCTCTCTGTGAAGATACTTGAACAATAGTTCAATAGTGACAGAGCTTCCCCAGTAGGATTCAGACGTGTATTTGATGTTGTGGTGAATGCTTTTTGTATCGCGCTTTGAGTGTGGTTGCGAGGACCGCTTTCAGACCTGCTCTGCAGTTCATCTGGATTTTAGGCCAATCACTGCCTTGCATATGTTAACAAATGACAGGATGTGTTCTCAATAGGTTCTTGCAAAAACCGATTCAGTTATCCATACTGTCAGATTTTTGGTCAGTATACACTCCACATCAGAGCAGGGCACCAACATTGTACTGAAGATTACCAGCTTGCTGCTTTGTGGCATTCAGTGTTTGCTAATGTGGATTGTTGGTTTGTAGTGTCTTTTATCATCTACTGTTACATTTTTAAACTGGTCCTGAGAGCGCACAGAATTTTTAAAGCTTGTTTAAAGTCCTGTAGTTCCAACCTGACATGCAAATGAGGTTCTTAGTCTCTTTAAATTGGACATGTGAGGATACTTGAGGAATGTACAAATTCGGATATGCTTATTTTTGTGGAACTTTTCAAAGTATATAAGTGTTGGAGGACAAAGCTGTTACATTTTTATTTTTTAACTTGCGTGTATAGAGTATCAGTATTTATATTGAAGTGTTGCTGTCAGGTGGCAGCTGCTCATATTTATTTGTATTTTATTCATCTAAATGTCAGTGTTTTCAGACCAACAGCATCAATCAGGAGAGGACCACAGCTTATACTTGTGATGTATTGGTTATGTAACATTTATTTTTTAGTTCATTCAACAGGCTTTTTTTTTTTTCTTTAAAAAAAAAAAAAAAAAAAAATAGTAATACATGACTTTGAAAATGGTGGCACGGTTAAAGCCCTTCTAAACTTTACCTCGTTTTATCTTTCACCAGCAGTTTGTGAGTAGGGACCCTCTTCTATGTTCTAAAGACACTTGAGCTATTTTTGGTTGTGCCTTAAGTCTTGTAGCCATATACAGAACTTGTGAATCACTTTAGAAATAAATACATCCTTCCCTCTCCACTGGAACTTGACTCATTTTTATGGTGTTGTAGTCTTAAAGTGTTGTGCTTTTTCACCCTGTGCATTTCAAAAGAACAGAATAAAGTGATTACAGGACTCCCACATCTTTTTTTTGAACTTCACTCCAACATACGGTCCAACTGTTTTTTGGAATTCAGTTTAAGTATGCATTAAATGACTGACTTGTCTGAAGTTGCGATTATCTCTCATAAATGTAATCATTTACTACCTAAGGTGGTGAATTCTAAATGACCACACTGTTTACTCCAACAATACAGTCAGATGTAGTACAGATCCTATTAGCACAGGATTTGTGCAGTATTTTCAGTTCAGTCCAGCTGGTGTCCATCTGTAAATGCACCAGGCCTTTAAGGTGTTAAGCAGCCAGCGGCTCATCTGAAAGATGGCAAGGCAAACTAGCGGTGATCAATCCTGCTTCTAAACATCTACCCTAAATTTTAGATTTCACCATGCTTTAATATTCAAGTGAACACGGTTAAGCTAAAGCAAGTTGGAAATAAACTAGTTGTACACTTCAAAGAAAGGGTTGTTGGGCACATCATCTATAGAACCACTAGAGAAAAAAAGTCAACAACCCATTAAACGAAGTATTATGCAATCATTTAAGACATTTCTCTATTAAACATTTTTTAGGATTCTTTAAAATTCAAGAGCCCTAGTGTTCTAAAACCTGATTTAAGTTTCTAAAGGCCCGTTCAAACAAAGAACTACATTATCACCCACACCAGCAGACGATATATTTTATTATAAATGCACCTGCAGTTTGGTCGTGATGCTTTAAATGCTCAAGCTCTTTGATAGCCAATCAGAAGCCATCTTGCTTTGTTTTTATCATTCATCAGCTGGAAAAATAGTTCTGAAAGTGATTCCAACAATATAGTTTCTCTGTGCCATTGCTGTTACAGTTGTGGCATAGACTCTGCTACTCTTTTATTTGCGATTTTTAAAACGATCTTTTTCATAAAAGTAATTGTTCTTAATCCTGCATTTATATCTAGAGTGGATAAAGTCCTTTAAGTATGCACAGAAAAATAAAAGCTATAGCCTCATTTGGAAAGAACCTGAAAAAACAAATTGTAGATTGGATCGAGTATGAAAAAATGCAGTGGGTTAAGTGTAGAGAAGTAACGAAGCTCCGTGGCCTGCTGTAGAACTTTATCATGAGAAATTCAGTGACAAGAATAGGTTACTATACTGCCTGAGGTATCAATGGCAGTAACTACACTGCTAGTGTTTTCTAGAGACCAGGACAACTTTTTAAAATGATAAAATCAATGTATCTTAATGGTGGATAAGCAAAACTAGCTATATATAATTGTCTACCCTCATCACCTACAGAATTTTAAAATTAACAAAACAACACTTTAAACATCTCCAAATGACAAGAGCAAAACAACGACCCATTAGCTGTAGATTTCAGATTATGCATTTAAAAAAAAAAATAATGCAACCACAAGCAAATACAAGTAATTTATTTACACTGTTTAAAATACACAAATACGGTGGTAATACAAATTCTTACAGGACTGACAAATTGGCATGACTTCCACAAAAGTGTGTGGAGCCCAAAACAGCCATGACCTTCAAACTGGGGGAGAATCAGAATTTTTACCCAGGAAGTTGCCAATGTCCTCTCTTACAGATGACAAGGAAACGAGATGACCAGACCAGCTTCCAAGGTGCATCACAAAAGCCACATCAGTGCTGGAATATTTCATAAAAGGGGAAATTACCGAACATCAGATCAAGACTTTGATTTGTTTTCTCTTTCAACCTTTGCAAAAAATCAATATCTATCTCAAATGATTTATCACTTCCAAAACACCATCTGAGCCATCAGAACAAAAACTTGCATCCATTTCCTTCGCATCAGAGTATAACAGTCCTTTTCAAAAGACATGTTGCGGGTCTAACCATGATCTCCATTCATCAGTCAAAACAACATCCTCAAGAGTCAAAGTTCAAGTTCAGAATGCATGAAACCCCCCAAAGTCTGGCACTTCATTATTGTGGCTTTATGAAAGAGTGGATAAAAATAACTGGTGATAACTTTCAGACTAAACCCATCTGCGGTCATTTCATAGTCTTTCTAAATAGTTGCATGGAAACATTTACACAAATATTTTACAGTTATTTCACAGCTTAGAAACAGAAGACACACAATAATGGGGAAGCAGTATTGTACAAACAGGCGAGGTTCACAGGGTTCCTCAGTAAGGACATGTCTGAGTGAAAACCACGCTGTGGAGTCAGTTTGCTATAAGCTGATGCTGAGATTTTGGCCCCTTTGTGGTCCATCCACTCTACACCACCAGCTTCAACATGGGAAAGGAACCTCACCAGAGGGCTATTAAAATGTATATTAAAAAATAAATACACTGAGTAAGTAAATAAATTTTTTTTTTTTTAAGTGAACCCATAACAACGCCACCAGATGGACTCATCTGTTGCCCAGGTTAAAATACAAAAGAAAACCCAGTATATAAAGAAAACAGGACCCATTTAAACCACATAGATGATACATTAGCCTCAATCGAGAGGAGCCTGAACCAGTGAAAATTGTGCAGCACTGAATGAATAAGAGTGGAACTGTGAAGGAAGGTCACAGATGATGACAATGGTGTGGCTGGCTGATCCAGTCTCTGATTGGTCAACCTACTGGTGTGATTTCGCAACAGGCCGTAGCTCTCATGTCCATGAGAACATTTAAAGAGCATGGGAGAGAAAATATGAGAACATATGAGAAAAAGAGAGAGCCTGTTAGAAAAGAGGTCAGGTTGGTTCTACACCATTTTGGTTTGGTCAATAGAAGAGGGAGACTGACGGCCCTGTCTGTTGGTGAAGAGCTGTCAATCAGCCATGTGTAGTTAGGTTGCCCATCGTGCTCCATATTGCAAAGTGGAGGCTTCTGGGACATGGAGACAATCTGTACACAGCAACAAGATAAAGGGACACAATAAATGGCAATTGCCACAAACCAAACAAGTCTTTTTAATATTGATAACTTTTCACATTATAATAGACAAATAATAAATGGTTCCTCTATGGCAGGGGTGGGGAACGTTGATTCTGGAGGGCCATTGTCCTGCAGAGTTTAGCTCCAACCCTAATTAAACACACCTGAAGCTAATCAAGGTCTGCAGGATTACTCAAGTTACAGGTAGGTAAGTGTTTTTTTCAGGGTTGAAGCTAAACTCTGCAGGACAATGGCCCTTCAGGATCAACGTTCCCCACCCCTGCTCTATGGCATCGCTGCGAAACCCCTTTTTGGAACTTTTATTTTTAAGCGTGTATGACAGTTTTTCCACAAGATTCATCCAGTTGTAAGAAAACACAATGTGCAGCTTATACAAGCTAGTGAAACTCACCTGGTGCACCTGCCTTCACACAAGGACGTGATGAGCAACTACTTGCCGTGGTGATCGAAGGGAATGCTATTCTGGGGTGAAGAGAGAGAACATTACAGCCTTCCACCCCCACAACACAATCATTTGTGCACTGACATGCTACTCAAACCAACCCATAATCATACTGTGCTTATTGTCTGTCATAGTGAAAGAATATATGCTGCTGAAATTACTTTTCCAAGAAATACAAATGCTAGGTCAACAGCTTCCTAGAAAATGCTTTTCAACTACCTAATAATCAGATTTAATTTTAAGCTTAACGTCATCAAAAGGCTAATAAAGATCATGAGAATCAAAAGGTCAATTACTGCAGGCAATAAAACACTAATATTTTATCATCAGGTATTTATTTCTGTGAACGATTTGTATGTGCAGAAATAAGAATTCCTAGCCTAACGATTCAAAGGCCATGGGTGCTGAACTATTGGTTCTGCCAAGAAGTTAAATCTCTTATCGGTAAGCAAACAAAGCAGCTCATTCAGACACACAGAGCCACAAGATTGTCTGCTTTTTTCTTTTTCTTTTTAAAAAAGGATTTATTATGGATTTCACTGCTCTGCCGAAAGCTGGGATGAGCCGGGTCCGCCTTATACCTGTGATGTGGACATGCGGGAAGTGTCTTGCCGCCCTGTCAGGTCTGAGGATGACACGTTAACTGGGGCGCCACGATGAAGCCGCATGCTGACCTTTCGTTCACGCTCCATGCCAGTGACCGGTCTTGGTGAGGATGTGTTTGCTGTGAGACGAGAAGCAAGACACGACTCCCTACAACAGTGTTTCAAGCACTTGGGAAGAAGCAGAGTTTAAGTGACAGACTGTTTACCTGTGTGAGAGGTGGGTGTGAGGGGGGTGGGAGGAGCACCATCCTGTGTGGGGCGGGGTCTGCCAGAGGCTGCTGGGATCCCTCGAGTGGCAGGATTCCTGCTGTGCCTCATCCGCTCGTCCCGCTCTCTCCTCTCACGTTCTGCCTCCTCTGCTGTACGGTTAGCGCCCTGAGAGAGGGTAAATGTAAAATTATTAATCAAACAAATGATTCAAACAGAGTTTGGCTTTACAATGTTGCTAAACAAAATCCATACAAAAATAAAAAATACAAATTCAGGGTGAAATACTGATTTAAAAAAAAAACAAACAAAAAAAAATTAGACAACTTTTATACATACTTTCACAACACTAAATTAAGTACACTACCGTTCAAAAGTTTAGGGGCAGTAAGATTTTTATTTATTTTTTTGATACTTTTATTCAGCAAGCATGCACTACATTGATCAAAAGTGACAGTAAAGACATTTATAAAAATAAATTTTAAAAAATCCTACCGACCCAAATTTTTTAATGGTAGTGTATATCTATAAGGATAATTTGGGATAGAAAACAAACAAAACAAAGAATTATATCTCAACAAAGGTCAATCAAAAAGAATGAAGACCATCCAGACATGTACTTACAAATTTGAGCATGTTCCAATCAAACACGTAGTCATAGGAAAAGCCCTGTCTGTGGAACAGATTCCTGAAGAGTTGCCTCAAGTACGAGTAGTCTGGCTTGTCATCAAATCGCAGTGACCGGCAAAAGTTGAGGTACGTGGCAAATTCAGCTGTGAGACAGAAAAACATCCTTATTACAATCCAGTGTTTTAGGTCAAATATAAAGCCTGATTAGCATTCAGAAAATGTTAGAAATTACACAGGACTTTGAACATACATGGGTAGCCCTTGCAAAGAACTTCAATGGGGGTGGACATCTTCTTTTCGCTGATGCGCTCATACTTCTGTCTCTTGGTGGCGGCTTTTAGTCCCTGCCAAGGCAGCGAGCCCAAGTTGAAGTACATCAGCACATAACCAAGAGACTCCAGGTCATCCCGCCGAGACTGCTCTGTAGAGATACGTGCACACAGAATTATAGCTTGCATGAAGCATGAAAGGATGACTACTAATGTAATAATTCATAAATAAGCATTTTATGTAACATTCATTCACACGTGCACAAATCAAACTCTTCTGGGAAATGCTAAAAACATACATGCATCCACTTGAGCATGAGCACATAGTGACGTCATACAGAGTCGACAGAGCAATGTAAAGGAAAAATTACTCTGGAAAAGACATCAAATGATCAGTAACCACAGCCATTGCAGCAATGTCTATCGCAACAAATCTGGGTCACATATACGTATTAGGGCTGCACGATATTGGGAAAAAAAATGTACATTACGATATTTACTTTTTCTGTGATATACATTACAATATAAAGAAATACAGAAATGTTCACCATATGACTTCAATAGCTATATTTGGAAATAATTAATCATTCTAGAATGAATGAGGTGATTTTGTTGGGGAGTGCAAAATCAAAATCAAAAAACCTGGAAAATGATTTGGGAATTCTTTATAAGAACTAACACAAACCTCTTCCAGAAACCATAAATTGAACAAGTTTAAATAGGGTACATTCTAGGAATGCACCAATCCGATATTCCATATCGGCTTCGATACTGTGATTTTTGCCGGATAGGGTATCGATCAGACAGGACCGATCCAAATCCGATACTGTGTGTACTCGAGCATTATATTACACATTATAAAGCACAGTAAATGTTTCTGTGCACTATATTCCAGGTCTTTCGAAGCCATTCGATAGCATAATGTGAGGGACAGATGGAATATTTACGTAGTAACATTAAGTTCACGGAAACTCTTCCTTGGCTGCGGCTGCCTGTTAGATCACAACACTGGAGTAGAGTGGAACATGAATTGAAATCACGTGCAAAGTGACTAAAATTTTAACCGGTGAAAAAATAAGGCTCAAACTTCTGAACAGATACACAGTGATACACTAGGAGTTGTGTGCTATATATCTCTTCTCTCTGTGCCCTGGACTTTTCAAAAATATATTTTTGCCTGATTAAAAAGCTGTGCAATACCATGCAATACCAATGTACCATATTTAGCACTACACTTTCGTTCTCTTAGTTTTCCCCGCCAAATGTTTAGATTTTATAAACTTTAGTTTATAATATTTTTTTTTCAGATTATGATTACATTATTGTACTCATTTGTTGTTTCTCTCTAATCGAAGTAGTGTGTATTTAGCAGGGATGTAACTAGAGATTTCATATATTGGGGGGCTAAGCTTCTTCCCCAGGATTTTTTTAAATGTACAAAAAAATAAAAATAAATAAAAACATAATATATACACACATGACTCCTGTACATCACCGCAACCGTCTTTACCTTGATTGCAATCCTCATCCACCAAAACTTTACTAGCGAGATGCTGGTTTGCTTTATCCAGCTGAGAAACGTAGTTTGAGTATCATCTGGCCATACAGCGGTGGGATGTTTTAATGTTCCTTTCAGTCTGTATTTCACAGTGCGATGAGTGAGGGCTTGTGCTCTTCAGAAACAATCACAGAATATGACAGAGCTCATATAAAAAATAAATAAAATACTGTAACCTTAAAAAAAATTTAATATGACAGAGCACGTGTTTTAAAGCGAAACACAATGGAATGAATAATTAAGTGAAAACGAAACGTGAATCTCTATTCTCTCTGCCATTCTCTCTGGTTTTCTTTACATTAGCACGGTTTTGGACAGATTGTTTAAATGAATACTCTTACAGGATCATTGGACTGAAAACTCTCCCGGAGTTTAGCGACTTGCGAAAAGATCTGATCGCAAACAGAAACGAAATAAGGTTAAAGGGTTAGAATAGAAATTTCTGCCTACAAGGCAGGATTACAGGTGCTTACGCCATTCTAGACGCTCAGTGTGAAACTGCAGACTTCTAAGATCCCTTAACTGTGTGACGTTAATTACATTAATGACGCAATTTCACATGCTTCAGTAATTTATTTGCGTTCAATTATTTTAACGCGTTAAGGATTTTGAATTAATTGCATGCGTTAACGTTGACAGCCCTAATACATACATGCACAAACACACGCACGCACATATATATATATATATATACATATACACACACACATATACACAAGATCATTGGCAAGACTGTGTTTTCTTACCAATGCCAAGGTGCGTGTTGATGGATGCATATCGTGCAGTGCCCGTCAGGTTCTTGTTCTCGCGATAGGGAATGTGCTGGTGTGTTCGTGCATCACGGTATTTCTTAGCCAGACCAAAGTCAATGATGTAGACCAGGTTGCCTTTCTTTCCCAAGCCCATCAGAAAATTATCAGGCTTCACGTCCCTGTGAATGAAGTTCTTGGAGTGGATGTACTCAATGCGGCTGATCTGCAAGGTTTACAAAATTACATTTAAAAAAAGGTTATACTTCTGTAGCAAAATTAGTCGTCAGGAGTGGATCCAAGGCACATCAATTTTTAGATGCAAACAGAGTAAAGAATGGTAATTTCAGCATTTTAGGACTAAAGGGCCATTACATTTCTCAGCAACTTCACCTACATTACAGACTGTCTCCTGCAGGACAATCTGTGAAGAATGAAACAACTAGGCATGGGCCGGTATGAGATTGACGGTATGATAACCTTAAGCAAAAATATCACGGTATCACGGTATTGCTATTACAGCTCTAAAATGTGTTATTTTAAAATATCTAGGTAAAAAAAAAAAACTTTTTTCCTTTGAACAATATATATAATTCTAAGCAACACAGAATATTTGGAAAAGTAGGTTTTGTATTTTAGGTTAAATAATTAAAATAAATCATTCTTCTTAATTAAATTAAAATAATATAAAATAAAATAAATTCAGTCATTTAAGTGAGCCTAAACCTGCAGCTCAACAATAATTAAAACAGAAATTTAATTATTTTCTGAAAAAAAAAAATGAAAAAAAGTTGGTCACTTAAGTGAGTTAAGCATGTGATCAACTAAAGAAGATATGAATAGTTATAATAAAAATATTAAAATTATATTATTAAGAGTTATATTATATAATCATTTGATATTTTTATATTACAAAACAACAGTAAGGTTACAATACTACATGATGTCTTTATTTCTTGCTTTCAAACGTTAAATCCTTGAGCTTTTATTTTGACAGAAAACCACAGGGAGATCCAGGAAGATGTTATTCTTTGACAACAGATCTACAAAGACAGATGTTTGGTGCATGTTGCATTCCTAAATGCAAACTATAAGCGACTCAAACACACAGCACTTGCAGAGCAGCATTTTCTGTGAATCGAATCTGAAAGCTGTTTTACTCTATGCAGCGTGTCAGACTATGTATTTCTATAATTACATCACAACCACTGTAATTTGATGATGGCACGAAGACACATCACATTCTCACATCCATGCACTGTAAAAATTCATAAGTTACCGGGCAACTGGTGAATAAGCGTTTTGGCGCTGATTTTTACTCGCATTTGGCGCTTTGAACCCTGATGATCATGCTAATAATGTCCCGCAAATGGCGCTGCGAGCTCGCGCAGCCCTGTCAGAAGCAATCCGTGAATGAAATAAAGGTAGGCTATTATAAATCGTAACATTTTGCAATAGTACAGTACCAGCCACCTCACTTCATCTTTTTCGATGGGGGAAAAAGTTTCAGGGGTTTAGCTCCTTCTGCCATCTAACACACACTCACACACAGGTGACTGACTGACTGACTGCCTGCTCGCACCAACCGAGGGGGAGGGGTTGTGTTACTCACTACTCTGCACACAGCCTGGAGGATTCCTGCATTTTGCGTCTTTGAAGCGACACAAAAAACCGCTCATACCGCAGGATCACGGGAAAAATTAGTGGTTTTGAAACCGTGATGTTTTCAAACCGCGGTATACCTTGATACCGGTAACTGGCCCATGCCTAGAAACAACTACTTGATTGCTTAATTTTGTATCATACCATCTGATCAGCCAACAGCAGGACAGTCTTCAGGCTGAACTTCCTGGAGCAGAAATTGAAGAGATCCTCCAGACTGGGGCCGAGCAACTCCATCACCATCACGTTGTAATCTCCTTCTGCACCACACCACTTTATGGTAGGGATTCCAACTGCAAAGAAAGCACACACCTAAATACACAGCCTGAAAACCCAACACATGTTTGTTGGCCACTCAACCCCTTATTTACAGATGACACACAAAACACTGTTCTCATTACCTCCACCCTGCATCATCTTGTAAATCTTGCTCTCGATGTGGAGCTGAGGGTGCTTTGTCTTCACACATTCCAGTTTGATGGCCACTTCCTCTCCAACTGAAATGTCTGTGCCTGGGGCAGATCAAGAAACAGAGCCATTAAAACAGTGAATGGGGTCAGAGCACAGTCTGAATCTCCAACAAACTGACATGACTGCAGATCATAATTAATTGACCTATACTTTGTGCATACACTACCGTTTAAAATTTTGATCAATTTAATGTGCTGAATTTAAGTATTCATTTCTTTTACAAAAAGAATGCACTAACAAATTAATAAAACAACCATAAAAACATAGATTTTTCTGTCACCCTCTCACGGTGTGTCCCCATTGGCAAGGAGCGAGCAAGTGGAGAAGAGCGAGCATTTTCAATTCATTGATATGAGAGTTGAGTTTCACACTCAGAAAAAGCTGTGATCAGAGAGCAGCCAAAGTCAAACTGATTGTTCTCACATTTCTGCTGGATTAAGTGCTTAAATCATATCGTTTACACATTGGACACATTAAAATTGTTATATGTAATAATAATAATAATAATAATAATAATTCCTTACATTTATATAGCGCTTTTCTGGGTACTCAAAGCGCTTTACATACGGAAGGGGGAATCTCCTCAAACACCACCAATGTGTAGCATCCACCTGGATGATGCGACGGCAGCCATATTGCGCCAGAACGCCCGGCCCACCACACACCAGCTTATTGGTGGAGAGGAGACAGAGTGATGGAGCCAATCAGTATATGGGGATGATTAGGATGTCATGATGGACAGAGGTCAATGGGCAAATTTGACCAGGATGTCGGGATTACACTCCTACTCTTTTCGAAGGACATCCTGGGATTTTTAATGACCACAGAGAGTCAGGACCTCGGTTTAACGTCTCATCCGAAGTGTGTGGGTCCTAACACTATACTGGGGTGTTAGGACCCACACAGACCACAGGAGGAGCACCCCCTGCTGGCCTCACTAACACCTCTTCCAGCAGCAACCTAGTTTTCCCAGAAGGTCTCCCATCTAGGTACTAACCAGGCTCAGCCCTGCTTAGCTTCAGTGGGCAACCAGTCTTGGGCTACAGGGTGATATGGCTGCTGGATAATATGTATGTTAAATATTGCAGTTTGGACATGTATTTCATTGTGAATTGGCTGGGTTTGTTTAAATGATTATTAAAATGACACTGTTTCTTTACATTGGGTTTTCAGAAACTAAATTTGCATCTTTCTAACTGTAAACACGTGTATATGTGATGATTGATTATATTGCCCGTGTGCTAAAGAAACAGATTAAATACACTTGCTACAGTCACAACCCAAAGTGGAGGCATTGAATGGAATTCTGCCACTTAGTGGACATTTACCGTCAGTGAGCAATCAGAATGCAGCGGAAAGAAAGCACGTTTCTATTATTTGAGAGATTTTTCAGTCTGGGTTGTTTTTTATTGTTTTGATATTTATCCATATTCATATTGTTTTTTCTTTTCTAAAGACATGCTGTTACAGCTTATTAATAAAGCTCTAATTGGTTTCCTATTGAAATATGTTTAGGATAAGAAAATATTGTCTTAAAACGGTGATAAAAATCAAACGCAACATTGATAAAAAAAATCGTGATAAGATTTTTTTGTCCATATTGCACAGCCCTATTTTTTTTAATTGAAATAGTAAAGCTCTGTTGTGCAGCACTTTGTTTTTTAATCAAAATATTTACTTTCCCGCCAGCGGTTTTTTTTTTTTTCTTTCTTTTTTTTTTGTTGCTAACTACTGCCAGTATTTTGGGTCATTTTCAGAAACTTTCATGGCCCCCAGAATTTTGTTGTATAAATATTTGAACATGCAATATATAAAAAGAAAGAACAGAGCCTCTTAAAAAAAAATAAAAGAAATAAAAAATTATAATCAGCAGTTATTTTAATTATTATAGTGGGGGAAAAAAAACATTTAGTGGGGAACAAATAAAAGGTAAAATGTTCCATATTGCTCTTTGTATTGTTATAAAATACATTGATGAAAAACAATGTATTTATATATACTATAAAATGAAAAGACATTTCTTTTAAAATGTATAACACAGCTTTTTAATTAGGCAACAACAATAGATAGGACAGAAGAAGACAGGCTATTAATAATCTTTCATTGTGTAAAAGTATTATATAAAAGGTGAGTTTTCAAAATCACGATAAACAGTTTTAATAATTAAATATTAAATGATAATACTAACCGTCAGGACATTTTATCGTGGTTTATCGTGAAATCGGTAATCGTCCCATTCCTACTTCATGCATTCTTCTTTTTAATCAACACTTGAATGAGGGTAAGTTTCACAAAAAAAAGGTTTAAAAATAATAATAATAAAAAAAAAGCTGAGAAAATTGCATTTTCCCACCCAAAGATTACAATGTGCATAAGCAATGCTTTTATAGCTTGTTTATGCTTCTTTTTTTCATGCGTTTTGATCCAGAGATTATGCACTCTTTCAGAAGATGCGTAAAAGCATCCCCTACCATGTAACAGTGAAAACACGGAAAGCCAAAAATTCCGTCAATGGCAGGGAAAGGGTCAAGAGAATTGTTCATTTAATTACATTCTAAAAGATTGACTAAATTAAGTTATATTCATTTGATTACCACCATTTCATTTTCTAGAGCTCAACAGCACCAGTTCTCATTATGAAAAAGAGCATATTCTGGACATTCTGCAAAATATCTTAATTTGTTTTCAATGGGCAAAAAAGTTTTGAAAACTGAAACTACTACCTATAGCCATCTAAACAGAAACTCAAGGACTTGTTCTGCTGGTTCCCGAGATATTTAAAAAACAAACAACAAATTATTATCTTATCTGTTAGCAAAGAAACTCAAGTAATGCAAGTCAGGTCTACGCACAAATTAATCAGCAAACTAGACATCAAAAAAAAGAAACATTCAACCTATCTTTGCCAACGAACAATGAAATTAACAGGCTTCTGCTCTGGTTTCAGATCAGCTTTACAGCCCTGATAAACAAAAACAATAACATGACAGTGTTATGCAAGAGCTCACCAAAAATAAAACTAAACCAAAAAACTGTTGCCTATCCAACAGTTGATTCTTTATGGGGCCATATTATGTATGAAGAAGAAACTCCATGCGCTTGACGTGAACTGACAAAATATTAGATGCCAAACTACTGATAAGGTGTTGAATGCAAACTGCAGTCTGATAGCTAAATGAGTTCTAAGGGAAGTTACAGATGTGGCAACTGGTCCAAACATACAGACATCAAATCATATGAACCAAATACTGAGAGGTTACATAAAAGCTGCTGGGAAGGACCCAGAATTGTAGATGAGTTGGAAGGTCCTGGGTGATTCACACACCTGAGGCCTCCCATGATGCCAAGTGATGCACACATAACGGAATCCCAGGAAAAGGGAGATGTATTGCAATCATGCTGACTGTTGAGTGATTTGTAAAAGCAGTCATTGGTGTAGCACGATGTAACTAGTCCAATCTGGTTGGGTTCGATCTTCTGGGCCTCGAATGCCAATGACATGGTAGATAAATAATTTGAATGCATTTCACAAGTCATGTGCTGAAGATCTTCCCGTAGCACTGCCACAAAATAACACCTCTGACGTTTAGGTATTATTAAAAAACACTTAATTATGCTGAAAATCCATAGAGTGGGTGTAGTTATGAAACAACCAAGCAGATGGAGTTTACAGTCTCACCACACCCACTAAGCCCTGTTCTCACACACAGACTGAAACAATCCCATCTCAGCCAGAATGCTTCGGGATAAAGGTCTCTCCACACTCTAACACTATATGATGATCAAAGTCCCCTTACAAACAGTGCTCCCCTATCAAAATAAAGGCAAGCTGATTGCATTAGAGCCTGACGTCTATAGGTGCTTTGATTAAGTTGAACATTCTGTTGACAGTTTTCAATCCACTTGTGAGAAACCTTGCTAATGAGGAGACCACAGTGAGACGAATTAAGGCCAGCAGCGGCAAAACTTCCTTTAAAGTCCCCCTGAAATCAAAATTTAAGTTTTTTAGCTTTTAGTATGAATATGCTAGCCTTAAGGTTATGAATAAGCTGGTGTGTTCCAAAACAATGACAAAATTCGCATTTAGGAGATATAAGCATTCAAAACTTACAGTCTCTCACTTCCGCTAAAATGGATCACATCGCACTTCAGTTTCTCGTCAAATCTTCAGTCCAATCTAATGCTCTCTAGAATATGAAGTCCAGCCCCCTCCTACACTATCAACAGACGCTGAAGCCTCGGCTGAAATCGGTCATTTGCTCACACATTTACTAGTTTCTACACGGTGAATGGCACATAGAGCACTATATAGAGAATAGGGAACGATTCAGACAGTGTAAATTTGCTTTCCTTTAAAAAAAACGGACTTCATTCGCATTAGTGTCACAACGCGAGCAGCACAGTCTGCTCTGGCCCAGAGACACGAGAGCGGATCATATGCGCGAGTCGGCACAGACCACAAAAGGTATCAGACCCATTTGAATTCTGCACAGAATGCTGTATATAAGCGATATAAAGGACATTATGAGGAGAAACGGTTAGAGATTATAAGGAAACAGAGTCTAACAGCTCTGGCCGAGCTGTAACAAACGAAATGCTATTGGCTATTTAAAAAAAGGGGCGGGGCTGTTCGATATATCGCCCTGTCTTCCTGTTTCAGTTGAAATTACGTCAACACATTGAATAATGCTGCGCGCTCCGACACTATTCAGTGGGCCTTTAATGCCTCCTGAATAAGAGATGAACGTGCTCTACACAAGTACTTTTAATCACAAGCTTGAGTCAAAAACTAAATACCATGGTGGTTAAGAGTACTAGAAATAGTAAAGGTAGATTTTGAGCTAATGAAATAGCCTGTTATCAGCTTGCTGAGAATAAAAGTTAAAATAATGACCTACTTTGGTGCTTCAGTCCAAACATGTAGTGCAATGACAATGGTTCTCTACTGTCAATGCAATCTCTAAATGTCAACCATAGATATTCAAATGATAAACATCCTGGTGTGATACTGATGCTCTCAACCATGAAGGCCATCTAGCATGTAAATAAAGAGTTCATCAGGGTCCTGACAGTGTTACTCCAGGATCAAAAATGCACTATGATCAGAAAATGAGACTGCATGAATCAAACACGAAGCTCTGAATGCAAGATCTCGACTTTAATAGCAAAGCAATATCTAGGCTTGGTTGAATGTCCATCAAATGCTGATTCAACATGCCAGGTTTGGCCTTTTGGGTGGTTCACACTTTCAGTGAAACCTGTATGGACAGGTGAGATTCATTCAAAGTTACACACAAGGGAGGACCTGTTTGTAAACTCCTGTTCAGTCAATTCACACCTCGATTTAAAGCAATTACTGTGTTGTCTTGTCAGTGATGTCAGTACTGACATATGAGTCTAATGACAAAAGCACATATTTTATGGTCACATATGACATCCTGGAGTATATAAGCTTGTTCCAAAAGGGACGTTAAGTTTATATACGCTGCAACTTCAATAAACCACTTTAAGTCTGAAATTCCTTCTTGTCATTGTTATAAAACATGATATTTTATATAAATGCCCAAAGAATTGAGAAACATGTTTATACTGAGACTATAACGCCACTGACAGTTACAGTTGACAGATATATATATATCAAAATACAGCATGTTAGCCGTGTCATATTAATGACAGCTTTATGGCAAGAGAGTATACGAGTGTTTAAGTTTATACTTACCCAGATAAATGTCTCCAAATGATCCACTTCCAATTTTTCTACCCAGTCTGTATCTGTTTCCAACTCGTAGCTCCATAGCTGTTTACTGGTTTCTCCCGAACGAGTCACTCGACTGTATTTCAGCTAATTTTTATTAAACCAGATGCTGTCAGTCCTTAAATTCGACTTTATGTTAATATTTTCACGCGTTATTTAACCGCTACGGTCCTATATATCTCTATGCGACCCCAACCCCCCCGAATCCCTGAAGAGAATTCGGATTCTTCCGACGGAGTTCACTTTTCACCATTCCTTTTCGAATATACAAAAGTCCGAAATGTCACAATATTGTGATCAGGCGAAAGCTTAGAGTCTGTAGATTATGCTCTTGTCGGTTTGGTCATCATTTTCCCCAAGGATAACGAAGATGGAGGTGGATTTTAACAACGGACCCCCGTCGCAGCAGCTGTCACAGGCCTCGTATCTCCTGTGGTGAACACGAACGTAGCGCTGTGTCGTCACTTCCCCTTGGCAACGCCTCGCTCGCCACAGTCACGTGGGAGAAACGCTGGATGAGTTTCATTAGGTCAGTCTCATTAACTGTCTCGAACAGCAATTAATTCATTATATGTGGACATCTTTACATTCGTCCCACATAGATCTTATTCAGTAAAATGCTTTGGTGAATGCAATAGCGGGCCTAAACTAAGTATATATTTGATTAAAATACATTTATGCATTTGGCATACAGCCGTAAACATTCATTATTGTGTATTCCAGTTCTCGTTACATTTTAAATGTTACAATAGTTACAAATATCAAACTATTGGGATACCAGTAGCAAAATAAATAAAGTTTTAGTAACTGCAAAAAGATACTAGTCACTATTCGATTACTTACTATTAGTTTAAAATGATAATATTAATAATAATAAATACTAGCAACAAAATATTTGAAGGTTTTATAATACATTAAATAACAAATATAATACATAAAGTGGATATTTGGGTTCACTACAAGTAAATGCTTTGGAAAAACACTAGGCTTAAGATCTTAACGCGTCACGTCGCTCTCCATCTGGTTCGCTCCTGTGGGTGTCCAGCCGACTGTCCAAGCCGGTGTCTCTGACCCTGAAATGCTTTGTAGTAATCAAGGCAGTGGGACAGTAGTGGAACAGCGTAACATCTTGTACTCTGTGAAGTGTTTGGGGGCTTTGGACACGCCCACTTATTCACTGATTGGCTGATGCTCTTTTGATTGGTCACATAGGATCCTATCAGGACATGGCTGTAATGTTTTCCAGCAGGTTGCGTAACAGTCTTGCACGTGTTTTTCAATGCACGCCTCGGAGTAACATAAGATCCGTTCAGAAAAAAACAAAACAAAAAAACGTGAAATGGAGCTTCTGAAAGAGCCCAAAGCGTGATTTTAACCATTAACTTTCGAATTAAAAATACTTAAATATATGTTTAATATTAGATGGAATGTGTTGTTTGGAATAATATGATCTCTTCTTAATGTATGTATACTGACCTAATATATATATATATATACAGTACAGTCCAAAAAGTTTGGAACCACTAAGATTTTTAATGTTTTTAAAAGAAGTCTCGTCTGCTCACCAAGGCTACATTTATTTAATTAAAAATACAGTAAAAACAGTAATATTGTGAAATATTATTACAATTTAAAATAACTGTTTTCTATTTGAATATATTTGACAAAGTCATTTATTCCTGTGATGCAAAGTTGAATTTTCAGCATCATTACTCCAGTCTTCAGTGTCACATGATCCTTCAGAAATCATTCTAATATGCTGATTTGATGCTCAAGAAACATTTAATGTGTACAATTGTACAAAATATTTGTGTACAATATTTTTTTTCAGGATTATTTGATGAATAGAAAGTTCAAAAGAACAGTGTTTATCTGAAATCTAATCTTTTGTAACATTATAAATGTCTTTACTGCCATTGATTGATTTAATGCATCCTTGCTGAATAAAAGTATTCATTTCTTTCATTTCTTTTCAAAAAAATAAAAATAAAAATTCTTACTGACCCCAAACTTTTGAACGGTAGTGTATAATGCTACAGAAGCTTTGTATTTCAGATAAATGCTGTTCTTTTGAACTTTCTATTCATCAAGGAATCCTGAAAGAAAAAGTACACAACTGTTTTCAACATTGAAAATAATCATAAATGTTTATTGAGCAGCAAATCAGCATATTAGAATGATTTCTGAAGGATCATGTGACACTGAAGACTGGAGTAACGATGCTGAAAATTCAGCTTTGCATCACAGGAATAAATTACTTTGTCAAATATATTTAAATAGTAAACAGTTATTTTAAATTGTAATAATATTTCACAATATTACTGTTTTTTACTGTATTTTTAATTAAATAAATGTAGCCTTGGTGAGCAGACGAAACTTCTTTTAAAAACATTAAAAATCTTAGTGGTTCCAAACTTTTGGACTGTACTGTATATATATATATATATATCCTCCTGGGACCCCCCCCCCCCAAAAAAATTTTTTTTAGAATTTAGTTTTTTTTACGTCATTATATTGTTTAGAGCATAAGAAACCAATGAAAAAAATAATGTGTTATGCTGTGTCCTCTGTAGTGGACACCAGGACTAAGTTGTTTAAAAAATAAAATGACATGAAATGACATGACATGTATAGGCAAAAACAATGGGATTTTTTTCTAATTCACCAATCAATTTTTAGGCTTCAGGATTTTTTAACCAAACTTATTTTAAAGATGATTCTCAACTATGTTATGAAAGATATAATATAATTAATTGATATACCATTTAACTTTATGCAATATGTGGGTAAAATAGCCATATATGGGTTTTTCCATTCAATACAATGCATACACTGTATTTAATTTGCATATTAATATGTTCTTGGGGCAACATGCAATGAAAAAAGAAGTGTAATAATGGGAGTAATAATTCATCATAATATCTAATAATTAATAAGAATATTATTGATACATAATTTATTTCGCTATTCACTTGTGTCTCCCAAAATGCCTGATAAACATGATTTAAGTCCTGTTGTCCTCTACAGTGGACATGTGTAAAATCGATGTTCTGTTTTGTAACAGAAAGTCATATTTTGATTAGAAACCCCACAACATTTTCCTGAGATGTTGATTTATGACAAACAATTTGAAAATTTTTCAGATGTAAATGATAATAACAAAATATTATCATATTTCCATAAGGGTGTTAAATTTGATCACTAAATCAATGTCAGTCATTTTTAAAGACCAAGGAGAGGGAGTGGTCATGGTGAAACCTCCGAACATTTGGTATCTCTGAAAAGCCCTAAATGTGCTCTTTACAGGACATCCAGCCTTAAAACTGTGACATGTATGATCACTAAAATATAAAATATAAAATCCACTAAATATATATATATAAAAATATATATGTATATATATTTTTATACGT
>RJVU01067793.1:7585894-7623287 GCA_003731715.1 Anabarilius grahami | reverse complement strand
TATACACATATTTTTCCATATAAGTGTGTGTAAAGACCAAGGAGAGGTTTTCCATATAAGTGTGTGTAGGGTGAATTCAAGGTGATTGGGACACTTTTATTCCATTGAGATGACTTGGAAATTAATTTATGGAATTTGGCTTTTAGTTTTCCAAATTCATACCAGTCCGACCTACTACTTTATTACTACCATTTTACACGTTTTAAAGTTATAGCAAACTATAAACGGGTTTGTGGTAATTATGGATTTAAAATGAAAAACTAAACAAAAAGATACTTGCCTTCCTCAAAGTAGTAACTCTACAGATCCTTTTTGAATGATTGTGGACAGAAGTGTTTGTTTGGAGTAAGATTTATTTGCTAACGAGGACATCTAGTGGTCATTGATATAAACAGCAGGCACTAACATTTTTGTGATGTGCTCTGATGATGAGAAATTTTTTTTCACAAGCCTGTCTGTGATATTCCTCTGTATAATGTTTAATATGAAAATACATAGGCCAATGTCTTGATTCAGAGTGCTAAGGAAATTCCTCCAGCTAATGATCTTTAAGCTCAAAATCTTATTTGCTTATTTTGTACTTACAGAAATCCTCTTTGCTTACACTGACTTATATACAATTTAGAATACAGCTATTTTGGCAGTCATGTTTACCATTGAACCATTTAGCATGTAGGTACAAAAGCTTAAACATCAGGACTTTTCTCAGTAACAGTAACTACACGATGAATGATGAATCAAATGACTGGGCGGAAAAGCACTTTGCAAAGATTATAAACATGGAGAGCCAGAGTCTGAATCTGATTACTAACAATGTTTGAACAGCATCCTTTTTTCCTTAACTGAAAGTTGCTCAGTATTAAGGTGGTAAACAACATGGACATTAACTTTTTCATATCAACATTAAAGATCTATACAACTGCATTTATATTTATGTCTCTCAATGAAAAAAAGTTTTTTTCAAAAGGTCTAAAGGTTTAGGCTTATGTAAAATTAGACAAATATTTTGTATATATGTATATATATATATTAGAGATGCACTGATACTAAATTTCTCCACCGATACTGATTGCCGATTACTCAGAGTGATATCTGCTGATACTGATAACAATACCGATAGTTTGGAGGTTCTGCCTTTTACACCTTCTTTTAAATTAATAATATTTTCATTATAATTAATAATTAATCATTATATTTTTAATTATTATATTTTGAAAAAAATGCAAATAAAAACTTTATTCTCTTCATTTCATCAACTTGTTTCAGAGTAACTGGTATCAGTTATAAACAAACACATTACTCAAATTAATATGAACACACATTAACTAAATTCTGAAGATTAAATTAATATTTCTTAACTTTCTGAATGTTATTAATTAATATAATTACTATTAATATTGAACATCAAACTGGTTTCTTAACATTTTCTTTACACAAAGCACAGAGTCAGTGCATTTCCCTGCCCTCTTTTGATTGACAGGATATATCAGCCCTGACTATCGGCTGTTTTTAAACTATCTTTATTGGCTGTTAGTGATATTGGCCAATATATCGGTGCATCTCTAATATATATATATATACAGTCAAACCAAAATTTATTTAGACACCTTGAACATTTCATTAATTAATACAGTTTATTCACTATAGTTTAAAAAAATGGTAATAAAATATGACAAGATCTCAGAGTTAAACTGTGTCAGAAAAAATGAATCCTAATTATGTCAGATAACACTTAAGCAAAACATGGTCAGATCAAAGTGTCTGAATAATTTCTGGTTCCAAATTTTTTATCAATTTTACTGGTAGTCCACTGTATGAAGAATTTTTTGGGTATAATATGTCACAGTTTACATTATTTTGCTATCCTCACTTACATAAATGAACTATAGTGTCCTGCACCCATGTAAAAAAAAAATATTTATATATATATATCTAGTGTCTGAATAATTTTTGGTTTGACTGTATATATATACACAATGAAAATATATACAAATAAGATGCACAAAAAATAACACAAAAAGAAGAAAAGACAGTATACTTTTACCCCTTACAGCACAGTTGCAATACAGCCAATCTGGCTAAATTACAGAGTTGGTCAGATTTGTGTTTTCCCGTTACTGAATGCCTTGGAACAGTGTTCTTTTTCTATGTGATGGGAAAAAACAACATTTCAGCCAAATTATCCTATTGAAATTATGTAATCTCTAGAGTCATACATTTTGAATGACTTATATAGTAAATACTGATTTCTTTTAGTTCAGCTTTAACTGGTGATTCAGACAATCTAGAATTGATTCTTGGCTAAAATGAGCAATCTAACAAAATAAATCACATTTATAATGCATATAATCTTCAGTTCAAAGTATTTCAGTTTGTTGTCAGTATATTACAATGCTTCTAGGTTCTCTATTTTTATAGGCAGATAATCTTAACTGAAATGTTAGTGTTCTTAAAATGCTAATCTTGCTCTTTAAAAGATTCTTTGAAACTAACAGCAGCTACTTAACAGCTGTCTGACAAGTCTGGGAACAAGGTGGGACACAATTCATTACTTTTATATGGCACTACTCTTCTCGCTCTCTCTCTCTCTCTCTCTCTTTCCACAGCCTTCTGTGCTTCCAGTTGGTCTGCTCTCGCCCCTTTTTTTGCGAGGTTCCTTTTTGTTGTTTTCATTTCACCCCACCCTCTTGGATGCATCCATGCTCCTCCCTCCGTTCTCCTTCTTTTCTGCACTTTTTTTCCCTGGCTCCTCATGGCATGCTGAGTTTGGGAGTGCAGGAGGAAGATGTTTTAAAAACACTGACAGGCAAAAAGACTCTCAGAGACACAGAGCAGTGCGGCCCAGTCAACACAAGCATCCTCAGTGCAGCCCAGCAGAGCTTCTGTGGACCCTCAGGTTTGGACCTGCTAAGATAAAGGTAGGAGATGTTCATCAGGATGTTTTGGGCTAGAAGTTTACAATAATACTGCATGTCTTTTCATTTTTGTAAATGGAGGCTGTTAATCACATGGTTACACCTAATAGCAAGTGCAATGGTGTTAAAACCTTTTCCAGATGCCAGGGAAACTGAATCCTGATGCAAAACAATTTGTCTGACTTTTAAATGCACCATGAAAGTGAATGAGTACATTAACACATTTGAGGCAATGTCAAGATGACTGTTAGGTCCAACAAGCTTAGAAATGTACGCATATACATTTTAACAGCAGGTGCAAGGCGAAAGGACACAGCTGGGTTAAATGTTTTTGAATGTAACAACACCCTGGGTTTCATGTGGTTTTAATATTACTAAGTAATGAAAACTAATTCATTTGGCTAGTGACAGATCCCACCCTATCCCTAAGGAATATCTACTAAATCATGGGCATTGTAAATTTCATGGAGACTTAAGAAATCATAAAATGTACTTTTGATTATCCATGGAACGAGTAGCACTGCCACAGGGTGCAGGAACCGAATCTAGGACAGGAATTCTTGAGGCATGCCATCACAAAGCCAAGTTCATATTGCCTCATCTCTTGCAACTGGGAGACAGTGGAAATATGACACTATGATGATTAGTGCTACACCAGATTGCTTTCAACCCCAACACATTTTCCAAACTACATAACAGAAGTTGTGTAACAGAGTTTTCTTGGATAATTTTACAGATTTGGCCCCTTCTAAGACATTAAATGGCAGTGAGCAGGGGTTCATCAGGGAATAGTTCACCAGTGCATGTTACTCCAATCAATTCCCAGTAGATAAAATGTTCCCCACTGCATTTCTTCTCATTAAATATGATTTTTTTTTGTTTCACTTTGAAATATATCACATTATTATGGAAGCTTGTTTCAGCCAGGGAATAAAAAAAGCAACTATGACTTTTTACCACGCAATTCTGATATTTTTTTTTTCTCACAATTGCAAGTTTATATCTCACAATTCTGAGGGAAAAAAATTCTGAGTTTATATCTCACAGTTCTGAGAAATAAAGTCTGAATTGCGAGATACAAACTCAGAATTTTTTTTTCCCTCAGAATTGTGAGATATAAACTCGCAGTTCTGACTTATTTATCTCAGAACGGAGATATCACAATTGTGAGTTGTAAAGTTATAAAGTAGTTATAAAATTATAGAGTTATAAAATATCTCACAATTTAGAGTTTATATCTCGGAATTCTGAGTTTATATCTCACAGTTCTAAGAAAAAAAATCTGAATTGCGAAATATGAACTGAATTTTTTTCCTCAGAACTGTGAGACAAACTCGCAATTATGAGAAATAGTCGCAAATGCGAGAAATTCTGACTTTTCTCAAAACGGAGATACATTTGCATAATTGCGAATTTATATTTTTATATTTTCTCCCGCAATTTAGAGTTGATATCTTGCAATTCTGACTTAACTTGCAATTGTGAGTTTATATTCCACAGTTCTAACTTTTTTCTTAGAATTGTAAGATATAAACTCGTAACTGAGATATAAAGTCTGAATTGCAAGATATAAACTCGAAATTCTAAAAAAAGTTGTCGCAATTCCCTTTTCTTTTTTTTTAATTTTGTGGCGGAATCAAGTTTCCATACATTTTGGAAGTAAAATGGGTTGCAAAAGATAAGCTGAAGATGAGTGTTTTTCTTCAGTTCACTGAACCATGGAGGATGTCTAAGTTAAGGCACAGTGGCTTATATGGGTCAAGGGTGAAATTGACCTCAGTGTTTTGCCATACAGACTTCAAAGTGACCGCAAAAACTGTTAGCTTTGATGTCGGGGTCAGCACCAAATCCAGCAGTGTCTATTTCAAGTAAAATGTTAAAAAACTAGACAAGTTACAATGAACTGTAGGATTCTGTGTGTGAATTGTTTGGGGAAACTCTTCTTCCAGACACATGGGGAATGTCAGCACCCCATGATTGTGTTCAAAATAATATACGAACATAGCACTCTTACAATTTCTGAAGTGTATAGTATGTCCAATGAGCACTCATCCATATCCAGTGTGATGAATGTCTGTTTTAAATAATTAAATTTAATTTAAACAAGTATTTATTAAATGGCTGGCAAGTTAGTATTCCATTCCAAACACAGTCACATTCAGCTTGGTATTTCATGCTATTAAATGTGATGGCAGCCCAAGATTGTGCAAGGTCAAGTCAAGTCAAGGCAATTTGACATTGAAACCACAATTTGTATTTTAATTCTGTTCATGAACTATCTTTCACCTTCTTCTCCTTTCAAACATGACCAAATGCCCATGACCAAACAATCAAAAGGTGGGAACTTGTTTTTGTACATCCCCTATAAGACAAAGGGTAGAGACTTGTTGGTACAGGTACATGATGTTATTCAATACCTTGTTTGAAAACCGACTGGATTGTTGAAGTTCACCCCCAGCAATTGTCTGCACTTTTAAAAAAAAAAGGACTAGGATAGGGGAGAGTAACTCAATGGGACTGGGGAGGCCGCTGGAGTCTTTCCACAAGGCTAAAATGTGTTATTCTCTCAAAGAAAATATGGAAAAAGTTTACTTTTTTACACTTAAATTACTTGAGTCCAGCTGTGTTTCAAGAGCTTGCCTTTTCTGATAACACTAGTATCCGAATGAACTCGAGGAAGTTCAGAAAGCAAAGAAGACAGTTGCTTTAATAAGATGGATGTTTATGTACTCTGTTGATAGACCATGTCATGTTAACTTTCATTCCCTGCAGTTCATTCAACTTCCTCTGAAGAAACAGCCGCAAAGAATTGGGAAGATTGTGAACGTGAGAATGGTTGGAAGGACAGGTTGGTCCAAGCATGTACAGTAGGAAAGGGTATATGGTAGATTGAACCTGGCAAATGGGGGTTTCAAATGTGCATGACTAGTGACAGAAGTATTCAGTATGTGGTTGAAAGTAGGTCACTGGGGTGCGTTTAGTCACACACCCAAACCCAAAGAATGGGGTTGCACTTTATTTTACAGTATGTGCACTTACGAGTACTTACAGTGTACTTACATAAGAAAGTACTAGTTAATTTAAGGTAACTACATGGGTTAAGGTTAGGTTTAGGGGATTCAGGGTTAGTACCTTCTTATTACCCAGTTATTGTAATAACTATAATAAGAACATAGTATGTACATGGGGAACAGGACTGTAAAATAAAGTGCCACCAAGAATGGAACCAGTACCTATTTTCTGTAGCCAAAGAGACCTAATTTCATGGCGACAAGCTGTTTATGTTCAGCTGCTGACCTCAGACAGGAGAATTTAGAAAAGCATTACAGTGCACCTGGTGGGCCATACCTTAAATATGATCCAGAACCAAACACCAAAGAATTGGCCGACTTTTATCTACACTGGATTCAGCAGGATCATTGACCCGGGACCACACACTTGTTTTCCACTGAGAAAATCCACCAAAGCCACACCTCATAGATCAGACATGCCACTGCATGCCTGCGGAATTGTGTAGGGATGACAAAAAGCACAATGCAGATTAGTAAATAGTTATTATGATCTGTTGTGATAACACAATGGGAATTTGTTGTGACACCTTTCAATAGCTGTTTGCAGTTTAGGAATGTGGGAACATGGAAAAACCTACATCATTTCCTTTTATAATGTTCACCATGTAGTTTCAAAAAGGTGAAGTGTGTAATTTCCGCACCACCAGTAACACCAAACGGAATCGGAATCTATTTGAGTAACCCGACTGGGCTGACTATAAAAACACTGGCCAATGCATGAGTTTGGGTTGGGAATAAAGGATTAGTTCAGTTTTAAATAAACTTTTCCTGATAATTTACTCACCCCCATGTCATCCAAGATGTCCATGTCTTTCTTTCTTCAGTCGAAAAGAAATTAAAGTTTTTGAGGAAAACATTCCAGGATTTTTCTCCTTATAGTAGACTTCAATGGGCACCAAACAGTTGAAGGTCAAAATTAGTTTCACTGCAGCTTCAAATTGTTCAACACGATCCCAGATGAGAAATAAGGGTCTTATCTAGTGAAACCATTGCTCATTTTCTGAAAAAAATTGATAATTATATAAGTTTTAACCAGAAATGCTCATCTTGAACTAGCTCTCTTCTTCTTCTCCTCTATTAGAATTCTGGCAGTGTAGACGCTGCTAAGTGTATTACTGCCCTCCACAGGCCAAAGTTTGAACAAATTTTTATATGCAATATGCTTGTTCAATAGTATATATCAATAAGGATTGTTATATACATGTTACTGCCTGTGGAGGGCAGTAATACACTTAGCAGCGTCTACACTGCCAGTATTCTAATAGAGGAGATGAAGAAGAGAGCTAGTTCAAGATGAGCATTTCTGGATAAAACTTATATAATTTTCAATTTTTTTCAGAAAATGAGCGATGGTTTCACTAGATAAGACCCTTATTTCTCATCTGGGATCATGTTGAACAATTTGAAGCTGCAGTGAAACTAATTATGACCTTCAACTGTTTGGTGCCCAACATTGAAGTCTACTATAAGGAGAAAAATCCTGGAATGTTTTCATCAAAAACTTTAATTTCTTTTCGACTGAAGAAAGAAAGACATGGACATCTTGGATGACATGGGGGTGAGTAAATTATCAGGAAAAGTTTATTTAAAAGTGAACTAATACTTTAAAGGATTAGTTCACTTTAAAATGAAAATTACCCCATGATTTACTCACGCTCAAGCCATCCTAGGTGTACATGACTTTCTTCTTTCAGACGAATAAAATCGGAGTTATATTAATAAACACCCTGACGCTATCAAGCTTTATAATGGCAGTGAACGGGGGTCACGAGTTTGAAGTTCAAATTAGTGCATCTATCCGTCATAAACATACTCCACATGGCTCCGGGGGGTTAATAAAGGCCTTCTGAAGTGAAGCGATGTGTTTGTGTAAGAAAAACATCCATATAATATCCATATTTAACATGTTATAAAATAAAATAACTAGCTTAACTAGGTTAAGTGCAACTTACACAACGTATAACGTAGGATTTTACTTTATAACTTGTTAAATATGGATATTTTTTTCACAAACGCATCGCGTTGGTGAACTCTGACCTGCAAATTCACATCACGTGAAGACGTGACCAGTAATATGTCAATAGTAATAGGCCAATTGTGATTTCATATGACTTGAAATATTTAATTTTCAGTCATCTGAAGCTTCAGTGGCCAAAACTGGTTACAACATATGACTAAAGAAAGCAGGCAAATGTTTATGCATTTGACTCTTGGCTCTTCGCTCACTGTTTCAAACCCACAGAGGGTTCAGGGACTTTTAGATGTTCTGAGAATGATGCATAGAGCGTGGTGTTCTCTGGAGAAGACTGGTGAAAAACACTCTCTACTTATGTAATACATTTAAAAAGGTTGGGGTAGATGTTAATTGAGCCAAGAAGACTGGGCCTGAACTAAAGGAGGACTCAGTGATGTGCTGAACATGTAAACATGACCTCAAGACCCCGACATCCGCAGGAAGGAGAGGGATTCTCATGCCAGGATATCAGATGTGGGACTGTAAACATGGCTGAGCATGAAAAAGAGGATAATCAAGGAAACAGCAGCAAAAGGGAAATAATAAAAAAACAGGCCTTTTGAATGGATTGAATATATTAATTTTTTCCCCAATTATTTGAAGCCCAAAAGTCAGATGGCACCAGAAAAAAAATGTGCTTTTGATGTCAGAGAAATGGCCTGGAGGATGCAGCACAAGCATTGATATTTTTGTGCGTGGCAACCTAAGTTAGAATCTGGCTTGCGACCTTTTTCCAGACAAAAAAAGTAAAAAAATATATAACACATATACTGTATATTATATATACACACATTATATATATATATATATATATATATATATATATACACACACTGAAAATGAAAATGTGATCAAGCTGAAACATTTGGGTCTTGTATTCCCTTAATGGGGTTTATTTTGTGATAATGGCTCAAATGCAGCATGATAGTATTTACACCACTATTTGCACAGCATCTAATCACAAGCCTTTGGCTATTTTGAAACACCACAAACTGTATTATAGGCACATATGTGTGCAGTACAAAAAAGATGGTCAGATGATATACCCAGGTGAACACATCATAAGCTTATAGAGGATTAGACGTGCACAACCTCAAAGCGCTGCCCTAAAACTGCTTTGAACTTCAGACTAAATTGAGTGATCTGACCTTTTCTTACATTAAACATCACTCTAAAACACACACATACACATAGAACAGAGGCTTCATCTGAGTGAGTATATTAAACAGTGGGACGTAGCACGTCATTCCTCAACCTCATGATTAGAGAAGGGTCAATGCAGTGTGGCGGCCCCTATGGAAACCTTATTCATCTCAGTATTATATGCAGTCTATAGTTTTAAATCCTTTATGGCATGTTTGAATTGTGCATAGTCAACATGCTGCATGGGCTAAAGGCTGGATGATCATGTGAGCAACCATATCAACAGATGTAGTACTCGGTTCAAAAAAGAAAAAGAAAAAAAGAAACATGTTTACACTGATACTGTTTTATCCATGCTTTCTACACAGATCAAACACTCTGCATTACAATCTCTGAAAAAGATTATTAAACAATATCAATGAACACAGACCATGAAACCACAGGCATGTTTATATGCTACTATGTGACCTACTGTGCAATTATTTTGTGTGTGTAATTATCTGTAGTGCTGCTACACTGCACAGCTGGACACAGCAAAACTAATATGATGACAGTCTGTAATCTAAAGTAGGGTTTTTACATTGTAAATTCTGTGCATTTATCAAGTTCAACTTCATCAAGTTATAAAACATAATTATTTATTTTGTTCACTGGTCACACACCAGAAAAAAAGGAGCATCTTTCTGTTTATTTCCAAGTAGACTTTTGGACCTCACCGTATATATACATTTTACTCTAAAATCTTCATGGTGCAAAAACATTAATGAGCATTTTTTTCAACTTATTTTTTATTATCTTATTCTTTCTTGCAAAGCATGTACATGGTTTAGGAGGTACATCATATTTTGTTTTGTAACTAAGAAAAATATTATTTTATTCATGAACATTTTAATTGTGAACCTAACCAGGCCATGGATCATGGATAGTTGTTTGTTACATTCCTTATGCACAAACTGTTTTTATAGAAGAATTTTGATGCAGTATTTATAATCAGTTATAAATGTGTTTCGATTCTCACCACATAAAGTTTTTGGAGCTCATGCTGGCCTTGACCAGTGCTTGTATGGGTTGTAAAGTGTTTTGGATTGCTGAGCATTTTGCTGCAGCTACCTCACAAAATATGTGGGCTTTTTATCAACTTTGTGGGATTTTTTCAGTGTGTTCTCAAGCAGAAATAAATGCAAAAATGCAAATAATTTTGCTAGTGGGACAGCTAGCAATAAAAGGAATAACCGTTAGGACAGAAATGCATGTGTATAAAGGCCTGATAATGTATTTAAGCAGTTGATTAGATCTGATTTTATACACATATACTGCATCTAACCATTTAAAAAGCTATTTACTGTGACAATACTAATGAAATAGATAATGAGATTATTTAATTTATTTTTGCTATCAGTGAAGGATTAAACTGACAAAAAGACAAGAATTATTTAACTTAGCCTTAAACCAGAACAGATACAATACAAATGAAACTAATAAAACTAGCAAACACCCTACTTTATATAACTGACTTGAAAACATAATTATGAATAGCAGCATTTAACTAAATATTTCAATATGGCAATGAAAACATAAATGCCCATGAAAAGACTCAAATGAACCATCTGAAAATGATTTTAAATCACTTACCAGAACTACACACAAGAGAGAAAGTGGAAGATTTGAGAGTGTGTTTGATTATTGGATGAGCACAAATGTGAAAAGCATACTACTTGTTATAAAAGCTTGTTACTGGAAAAGCTTCTAATACCAACAGACCAAAGAAGGATGGAGACTGGCCTTAAAAGACTTTCTCTTCAGTTTAAGTGAATTTTTGGCTCATGTGTTGCTTCATTAAGTGTAATATTTTCGGCTCATGACTGATCATTAGATGCCTTTCTGCTTCATGGTTTGGAAAGGCAGAAAACAAGCCGAACTGATTTAGTTTGGTGTCCTAAAAAAGATAAGATAGAGATTTATAGTTTCATCTGAACATCAAGTGATTGCCAATTTAAAATTCCGAGACATCTTGTCATTGGTTTCGTAACGTTTCAGGCTATGTTTTCATGTTTTCTTATAACACAAAGAATTTCAATTCACACAAACTGTTGTCACAATGGTGATTGGATTTCTACACAGCTTTGACCTGAAAACTATTTTGTTGTTGCTAATGCTATCATAAGTCAAATGCTAGAGATTGAATAACAAAAGCTGGTCCTTTGCAGATACGTAACATACAGCTTTCCTGTAGCTCAGTGGTTAGAGCATGGCACTAGCAATGCCAAGGTCATGGGTTCGATCCCAGGGATTGCACATACTCCAATACAAATGTATAGTATAATGCAATGTAAGTCGCTTTTAAGCGTCTGCCAAATGCATAAATGTAAATGTAAATGTACAGCAAGGATTGCACTAAATATGTTATGTCATAACACAGTCTCCTATCATGACCTATACCATCCAACAGCACAAGGCCTAAACATGTGATACTCATAAAATCCTAACTATGTGATCTTTGACCTATGAGTGTGCAGAGATTAATAATTATGCTCAGAGAAATTTTCAATTAAGTGTTCCAGTTCAATTAGTATATTTTGTATTAATATTATAATTGATTTAATTATCATCACAATTCATACTGTATATACATTAAACAATTTGGGATCTACAAGAAGTCTCTTATGCTCACCAAGGCTGCATTTATCTGATCAAAAAATAAAGTGAAAAATAATATTGTGACATTATTAAAATTTTCCATTTTATTATATTTAAAAAATATATTCATGTAATGGCAAAGGCTGTAATGGCTGAATTTTTTAGCATCATTGCTCCAGTCTTCAGTGCCACATGATCCTTCACAAATCATTCTAGGATGCTGATTTTCTGCTCAAAAAATATTTATTATTATGATCACAGTTGCTGCTAAATAGTTTTTTGTGGAAACAGTAGTGATACATTTTTTCCCAGGATTCTTTGATGAATACAAAGTTCAAAACAACAGCATTTATTTGAAATAGAAATCATATGTAACATTATAAATGTTTATAAATGTTTTTGCTTTTGATCAATTTAATATATCTTTGATGAATAAAAGTATTAAATTCTTTCAAATAGATAAATAAATAAATACCTGACCACAAACCTAGTGAAAAGTAACACATATATGCATACAGTACACCCACTATTAATATTATTAAAGAAAATATGCAAATTGAACAGGACCACCGATGGAACATCATATATGTAGACTTAACTAAAAAACAAAAATTATACAAAATGCCAGTTTTTAACTTTTATCTAAATGATGTGTTATTTCTTGTCTCAGATGCTAGCGTCAAACCTGTTACTGCTGGTGGTGGTGTTTGCCAAATGGGCCGAGCCATACGTTACTCAATACCGAGATGCGGAGCAAGACCCATATGAGCCCAGAGATAATCAGAGATCCACAGAATACTACAGAGATGGCAGGTACTTTCTCTGATTGATCAATCAATCAATCAATCAATCAATCAATCAATCAATCAATCAATCAATCAATCAATCAATCAATCAATCTATCTATCTATCTATCTATCTATCTATCTATCTATCTATCTATCTATCTATCTATCTATCTATCTATCTATCTGTCATTATTATTATTTCCTCTTGTGATTCTAGTGGAACAGAGTGCAGGCGATGCTGTGACCCTGCAGAGGAGCTCCCTCAGTACGCCAATCCACAGCCACAATACCAGATTGTGCCACAGATAAACATCACCATTCTAAAAGGTACAATCTATACTTTAAATGTTCAGCTTTGGGGGATTTTAAAAAAATATACAAATCACAAGGTAAATTTCTTCCATTTTAAGAATGATAATTGAACAAAACAACAAAAGCTTACATTTACAGAACAACTTACATAATCTGTTGACTGTCTTTAACTGTATACAATTGTGTGGATAAAGTTGAATATCTCTCTGGCTGTAAATGATATAGGCCAGGCTTGGTTAATCACAGGCTGCTTATGTGGGCAGGAAAACATGCACCAAAAAGGACAAACCACCACAGAAAGTGACTTTATGGGCCAAACTGTCACAAACAACAGAAGAAAAATGGCTGTGAGATTGGCGCCATCTTCTATACAATGCTCCAGTCTTCACTCCACACAAACAAGACCATTATGTCATTTGAAAGCCATCATTTTTTATTATTTGAGGTATAATAAAACACCCTCCAAAGCTTAACCCAAACACAAGGTTTCAGGAAGTGAGACTTGATAAATCAGCAATAAAGAATGTAAAAGACCTTTATAATGATGCTAGTTAAAATTATAAAACACATTGAACTTGTCTACGACTCACTGCTACATTCCTTCCCTTACAGGGGAAAAGGGAGACACCGGTGACCGAGGACCCTATGGGAAATCGGGCAAGTCAGGGCAAACTGGACCCCGAGGGCCCCATGGCGTGAAGGGAACCAAGGGCATCATCGGTGCCCCCGGAGAACCCTGTAAGTCCTACTACGCTGCCTTCTCCGTGGGCCGCAAGAAGGCCCTGCACAGTAACGATTACTACCAGACCATGATCTTCGACACAGAGTTCGTCAACCTGTACGGCCACTTCAACATGTTCACGGGCAAGTTCTTCTGCTACGTACCCGGCATCTATTTCTTCAGCCTAAACGCGCACACCTGGAACCAGAAGGAAACGTACCTGCATGTGATGAAGAACGAGCAGGAGATGGCCATCCTGTATGCGCAGCCCAGCGATCGCTCCATCATGCAGAGCCAGAGCCTAATGCTTGAGCTGGAGAGGGACGACCAGGTGTGGGTTCGGCTCTATAAGGGGGAGAGAGAGAACGCTGTGTTCAGTGATGACTTTGACACCTACATCACATTTACTGGTCACCTTATCAAAGCAAAGTCAGAAGGTTGAGCAGAGCAAAAATGATGGACAGCAAAGATTTATGTAACTTTTGAGATGTAATTTCTTGTTATTCTTTTTTTGTAATTTTTTAAACAGTCTTACATGGTACCTTGATTTAACTTTATGATCCAGTACTGGAGTGTCTTGTGTGTCTGACCATTTAACTCTGTTAAAGATACTGGTGCTATTTGACAAACATGGTAAAGGTTATTGTTACAATGGTTATTGCAACAATGTCACAATATTATGTATTGTAATATACTATATTGTATAAGATAAGATGCTGAAGTACATTGTTTCAGAGAAGTTGAAATAATACCTAATAATTTATTAGATTTATTAAATATTTTTTATAATGTACTGTATTGTAGAATGAGAAAATGTGTGATACTTAGACACCATGCTTCAGACAACTAGAGTAACTCAATTATCAATGACAAAACACCTTAATGGTGTCTCTGAATGTACTGTATTAGAAATGTTACATTTGTATAAATGAATGAACCAGTAAGACTTCATAGTCATATTAGCGTATAAGCAGTGATATTGTGGAATTTGATATATTATATTCATAAGATAAATTATTCCCATGTGTTTTACTTTATAAAAATCTGTTCCTGTCTTGCACAAGGACTAAAATAATCATATGAACTGGACAGTTACGTCTTAACCAAAGCTCATTATTTTAAAAGCTTTTGAAAGAAGTTACTGTGGTCAACAGTTTCTAAAAAAAGACTAACAAGGGGCTTCAGTAGGAAGCACATTAATTATTATTGTTAATTTGTAAATGTTTTGTTCATTGTCATTAAAGGAAACTGTCAATTTTGTCAGCCAGTTGAAATCGGTAACCTAGAGTTCGCTGTTCATTAAATGTTAAAATGCTTAATTGAAAGAGAAGTGAAAAAAAAAATCCAGTCCATCTGGATGCTATTCAGTTTTAATTTTTAATTTATATTTTATTTTAGAATTATTATTGCTTTATTGTGAACAGACACAGAGATACAGAATAGCTCCTTAATCCAACAAGACAATATTAAAGATTTTGGTAACCATGCTGTATGTCTGTAGTTGTTCATGTCAGACCAAAATATAGAAGACAGAAGGGGTAACAGACTTTTGTAACATGTTTGATAACATTGGCAATATGCTGCCTTGTAGGATTTGGAGACCCTGCTGTACTTCTTCTGATGTTCACTTCATAGCAAAATGCTTTCAAGGATATAAAACAGAGATTAGACAACAAAAAGCACTTCTGTGTGAAATATCACAGTGCTTAGATCACAATCTCTCTTTAGGCCAACATAGCTACTTGTCGCCATCTAGTGGTGTAGTTAAACGGGACTTCAAGGGCTAGATACCTCAAAAAATTAATAACATAAAAGTGACATAAAAGAAGACTTTTTAAGAAATGTCTGTTTTTTGTTTTGTTTGTTTTTTTGGTCCATTCAGTGGCAGTCAATGGTAACCAAAGCTCTGATTACCAACATTCTTCAAAATATCTTCTTTTACATTCCACAGGAAAAAGAAAGTCATATAGGTTTGAAATGACATGAAGGTGAGTAAATGATGACAGAATTGTATTTTTTTGGGTGAACTATCCCTATAATATTGAATAACCGGTAAAACTTTACAATAAGGTTCATTAGTTAACATTAGTTAACTACATTAGTTAACATGAACTAATAATGAACTGCACTTTTACAGCATTTATTAATCTTTGTTAATTTCAACATTTACTAATACATTATTAAAATCTTGTTAACATTAGTTAATGCACTGTGAACTAACATGAACAAACAATAAACTGCTGTATTTTTATTAACTAATGTTAACAAAGATTTACAAATACAGTAACAAATGTATTGCTCTTGGTTAGTTCATGTTAGTTAATACATTAACTAATGTTAACAAATTAACCTTTTTCTAAAGTGTTACCGAATAATCTTACAAGAGAAATTTCAAAACATTTCCATAATTATTATTAAATTAGTAATTAAAAATATATTCATTTCTGATATGTGGAAGTGTTGCTTTTTAATACTTATACAATCATACATAAATATATAAAATGAAATATATTTAATTGGGACAGCCAATTGTGTTGACCTTTAAAACGTAACTTGATGTTATTCGAGACAGTTTAAGCTTAAATTAAAACTAAAATGTCCGATTAGAAGAATAGAGAAAATGACACAATGACATATGATAATTTTTTTTTTTTTTATGATACTTTCTTGGCCTTTTTGGAATTGTCAGTATAAATCACCCTCTACTTTCCTTTTCTATAAAACAGAAGCTTGAAAATCCTGCTAAGATGCATTTTTTTTTTTTTTTTATAAAAGAAAGAAAATATGGGGGTTGGAATGACACTGGGGATGAGTAAATGATGACAAAATGTTCAATTTGGGGCAATCTATTCCTAAACATTCAGCAACAGCAAGTCTTGGCCTGCAGTTTTGCAACTTTGTCTCCGTCTTGTGATTAAACTTGATCTGTGTTCTCCATTTTCCACAGTTTTATCCCCTTCCCTGGAATAAATCATGTTGCCAGTATAAATGAGGGAGCTACCGAATATCTAACACTCCCCTGGAAACCTTTTACTTTTACTGTCTAACTTGCTGTTGGTAAAGCACTTTATGTAATTAATTAGAGTTTATGGTGTATACCACATTTTGATTCTTTCTCTGATACAACTTTGTGAATAAATAAGTTTCCGGGATATTTTCAATTGCTGTCCGTACAGCAATTTATGTGGTCATTCAAAATGAATAGAATTAATTTGAGATCATGATCTGACTATGGTACAGAAAAAATGACTGTATCAAGAGTCAGCAGTCACCCAAGAAGGACCCAATAGAGATCATTTTAAATTCAATTTTCAATCTAGCCAATAGCAGGGCTATTTTGTCCACAAAAACTACAGTCATGAGGTCCTAGTCTGATTGCAGCTATAAAATGCATCGACAGGCAATGGATTCAGAGTTTGTCCTGCCCATTAAAAAGCACTGGGGTAAAATGCTGATGATGTGTGCTGCACTTGTGATGGCTCTTTATCTGGATGGGCCATCAGATGCTGCTGGGAAGGAGGGGGTGTTTACTCAGCAGGCACACACTCTTTCTGTGCACTCAACTGAACAGGCCACTTTCTTTCGCTTTAAAAGCGCTTTTAAGGTGTCATCCGAGAGTGCTTTTCTTTTAAGCCAGTTAAGCTAACACAAACTCAGTGTGTCACAGGCCACAGTTTCACTGAGAGAGAAACTGTGACAATGTGAGTGATCTAACAGTTGTTACTATTATTGACAAATTTACTTTTTCATAATTATTATTTTTCTAAAAATGGTTACCTCAAATATTTTTGCTAACTGCTAAATTCTGATTCAGATTTTGTACAATTATTTTATTTTACACAACTGTCTTATTTTATTTGTTAATATTACTATAGTTTACTATTGTTATTTTAATTTTTGTTACCTATTGCCAATATAACTCTTAAAGGCACAGTATGTAATTTTTGCCACTAGAGGTCGCATATTTCAAACAATAACAAAGGCGTAGCTTGATGACGCTCTGAATGAGCGTGGAATCATGGGAGTTGTCATCTTCACCTCCACTGCCGATGGAAATCAATCCGACGGGACTCACAAATCATGTTTATGGATGAGGTAATGATATAAAGTTTTATAACCGTTACACTTGATCACATGATTTTATTTCATTCTAATGAATTAGCTGACATAATGTTTAATACTAAATTAATATTCATACATGTCACTTAATTTTTGTCGAATTAAATGGTGGGGTAACGACAGAACCTGCTGCAAATGATAATGAATAACTGTGGCCCATGACGACTGTGCAAAACAACAACAGAGTGGTGTGCTATAGACGCTGCCTACAACTACCACTATTGCATTTTTTTCATGGGACTCACTGTGTTACCATGATTTCTACAGCAGTAAAAGTGGAAATCGAGGATAACACAGACATGATGCCATTGACAGGGGATGTTGGGGGTGATAGGAGGGACGTTACACTGGTTAAAATTGTGAATTTCTCTGGATTTAAACACTATTGGAAACATTTGGGACAGTGTAAGTACACAAGTGAGCTGTGCTAGTGGCTTTTGGATGTTTTGATGCAAAAATCTTCCATATTGTGCCTTTAAGAGAATTGTAATTTTGAGCCATGGACTCCCTTGAGAGTTTTTCATTTGTTTTAATAGCAGTTTTCAATTTAAGAATAAAATATGGCCAACATGACTTTTGCAAAAATTGCATATACTGCTTGACTAATTGGACAGTTAAGATGTTATGCAACTTCTTAGCAATTATGGTGCAACAAAATCACGTTTGTGTGCAATTTATCATGTCAAACAAAATGTGAAAGGAATGTTAACCACAGACCTTATTTTATTCATAAATCGAAAAACTGCTATTCTAAAAACCCATTAGAAATTCCCAAAGGAACCCATGGTAAATTAGCCTTTTCAGGTTGGCCGAAAAATTGATATTATGACTGAATAGCAATATAAAGCACTAAATTATAAAATTAAAACTTGGGAGAGATAGAGACAGAAGAAAAAAATATGTAAAAAGAGAATAAATAAATACATTTTTGGTCATGAGATGTGGAGCAGTGATAGTGAGATGCTCATGCTCATCCAGCGATATGGTCCAACAGATTTACTTGGCTCTTGGACTTGGCTCTGTACTAGCCTCTCAAATTAGATTTTCAGCGTAAGTCCTGGAACTCTGCCATCAAACCACTAGCAGGAACGAAGAGCAAATATTACATAAGGAAGAAAATAATAAATGACAAGATTTTTGTCTACTTTTCTGATTCTGCCTTTTGCCGCCTTGATGAAGATATGCAAAGTGATTTATTAAGCTTTTATGAGCAAGCCAAGACCACAGAAGGAAAATAAGCCATAAAAAAGGATTACGAAGCTCCAAGTAATTAACACAGGCTACGAGGAAAGCTCAGAGCCAAGCAAAATCCAAAATCAGAGAGAAATACCCTGGAAAAGAAGTGTAGTTTGGCTGGGGCGAGTATGAGATTCAGCAGCCAGATATCACTGGCTCGGACAGAGATTCTAAATCCACTGTGAATTTGTGGCCACGTGGCTTCTTATCTCCATGCCTCGCCAGGTCATCATTGTAAATAAGAGTTGGTTCCTAATTAATTAGGCAGTTGGAATGGAGGTTAAATACTATAGATAAACTGAAAGGCAGATGTAGTGTCCACTGATCCTGGATACGAGATCAAATAGACATTTAGCAGATGCTTTTAACCAAAATGACTTAAAATACACATCACAGGGAGAACCACTTGGCACAACCTGGGGTTGAAATGATAGTCACAATGATAAATCACAATTTAAAGTCATCATTTACTCACCGACATGTCACTCCAATCCTGTGTGACTTACTTTCTTCTGTGGAACACAATAGATTCATATTCATGCTGCACTTTTCCAGTAAAGTGAAAGAGAACTGCAAAAAGAACAGAAAAGCAACATAAAAGCTCCATAAAATGGTTCATATGGCTCATGTACTATATTCACAGTATACTGAAGTCATAGGATAGCTGTGCGTGAGGAACAGACCAACAAGTAAAAAAAAACTAAAAAAAACTGTAGCTTTTAAAGGATTAGTTCACTTTTAAATAAACTTTTCCTGATAATTTACTCACCCCCTTGTCATCCATGTCTTTCTTTCTTCAGTCGAAAAGAAATTAAAGTTTTTGATGAAAACTTTCCAGGATTTTTCTCCATATAGTAGACTTGAATGGGCACCAAACAGTTGAAGGTCAAAATTAGTTTCACTGCAGCTTCAAATTGTTCAACATGATCCCAGATGAGAAATAAGGGTCTTATCTAGTGAAACCATCGCTCATTTTCTGAAAAAAATTGAAAATTATATAAGGTTTAACCATAAATGCTCATCTTGAACTAGCTCTCTTCTTCTTCTCTATTTGAATTCTAACAGTGTAGACACTGCTAAGCGTATTACTGCCCTCCACAGGTCAAAGTTTGAACTAATTTTTATATGCAATATGCTAGTTCAATAGTATATAACAATTAGTTCAAACTTTGACCTGTGGAGGGCAGTAATACACTTAGCAGCGTCTACACTGCCAGAATTCTAATAGAGAAGAAGAAGAGAGCTAGTTCAAGATGAGCATTTATGGTTAAACCTTATATAATTTTCAATTTTTTTCAGAAAATGAGCAATGGTTTCACTAGATAAGACCCTTATTTCTCATCTGGGATCGTGTAGAACAATTTGAAGCTGCAGTGAAACTAATTTTGACCTTCAACTGTTTGGTGCCCATTCAAGTCCACTATATGGAAAAAAATCCTGGAAAGTTTTCATCAAAAACTTTAATTTCTTTTCGACTGAAGAAAGAAAGACACGGACATCTTGGATGACATGGTGGTGAGTAAATTATCAGGAAAAATTTATTTAAAAGTGTACTAATCCTTTAAATCTCATTCATATTCAAGCATATTCAGAAGCAACTTTAAATATGTGGCGGGGTGGAAACCGTGATAATTTTTTTCAGGATACTTTGATGAATAGAAAATTCAAGAGAATAGCATTTATTTAAAAACAGAAATATTTTGTAACATAAATGTCTGTCACTTTTTATCAACTTAATGTACTCTTGCTGAAGTATTAATTTCTAAACGTTTGAACAGTATACTGCATATTCTGCTTGTTTTATGACTGTGACATAATCGGTACTTAGGACTTTTGGATAGACAGTAATTTTAATCACAAAGTAAATAAAATGTTCCCCTGATTAGTAAAGTGTTTCTGTAAAACCAAACAATTTCAGTTAACCCACCCATACATGGCACATAAAAACAGATCCGATCAACAGTCACTGCACATGCTGACTCAAAGGTCTTTTTCGATTTAAGTGTGAGGTTCTTGCTGCAGTGAAAGTCAAATACAAGTCAAAAGTTTGGCTAACTCGAGCATTGGTAGCTCTACAGACACACTCAATCTTCAATAATTGATATAAAAAAATCTTAAGGTGAAGCGCATCTGTAAATCCCAAAGTTATTCTTTTTTCAATTCCAGACCTCAAAACACATAAACTAAAACTTCTGGAAAGCTTAAACCATTCAAATGCATTTGATCCAAACTTTCACAGTCAATATCCATTGGGCCCAGGCTCACTCAGAACATTTTATTTTTAAACGTGTGCTCTATTCTGTGTATTTGTTCACAATATGCATTATTGTGTTTGCCGATTTCCCTCCAGTCATCTGAGATTACCCAACTTCTTTCATCTCGTTTCCTTCACTAGTTCTCTCTCTGACACAGGGGTCTGCTTTTCTGTTAAACCCCATCCTCCTTGTGCTCTGCTTGACAGGCCGTGTTGTCTGTAAGTGACCTCTTTTGCCTCTGCACTTCATTGCCAAACTTGTTCTATGAAACTCTCCATCTCTCTAAGGCTTTGCCACTGCCATGGAGAGACAGAGGGTGGGAAAGCAGAGTAAAATAACAGGAGGAGAGAGAGCTAAAAGCTCAGTGCAAAAGGAAGCAAAATGGTCCGGCTGTACCCATTTTCCATCACTCTGCAGCTCTATAACAGTCATTACCCTTCCCAAGCCTCTCTTGGAGACAAGCTAAGCACTTTTCAAAAGAGAGAGGACAATTTGTGCTCGCTGTAGTGGCTCACCTGTCTACAGCTAGTCCTTGAAGTCCTTCACTGGTGTGCTACCATCTGTTTTCAGAGGCTGGTGAGTGCCATCAATTCCCAATTTGCTCTGAGAAAATGCAACTGAGAGGACTTGAGCTGCCGTAGAAGGTCTGTTGGCCCATCATGGTGTGCTTAGATTCACCGTCCTGAGAAAGTTTTAATGAAGTGAACAGTTATTGTGGGAAAAGGACCAAATGTTACAAACTTGCTTGTTAAGTCTGTCTTTAGGGAGTGATTAAACTTCTCATGTATTAATTGAAACCAGTGTACTGACGGTAATGAGTCTGTAGTGAATTGCATCATGAGTCTGATACCTTCTCACTCTGGTGGGTAATACAATTTCCTGTCTGGTTAGTTACAGAAGAAAACAGACACATAAATTAAGTCATAACCAGTGAAAATAGAGCAACATGATTCGTCTATATAAGCAATTTTCTATATCAAAATGCACAAACCTCAAATTCCAGGTACTTTCTCATAAACGTGTCTGCAGGACTGTGATGCCACTATGAGGCCAGAAGATGGCAGTCTTGTCTGTGCAAGTCTTCACTGATGCTTCACTTTCAAACCACTCTTCAGATGTCTGCTTAATATTTCTCATCTCAGATCCCTCATACTCACTTTTGTCCTCTGAGCTTTCCAGAAACCCTGAAATGGTCTATATCAAAACATGGTCAGGCGGTGAAATACACTGAAGCCCACTTACTCCATGTACGTGAACATACACAGCACATACTTTTGTTCTCAGTTTATTCTCTGCTCACTATCAAAAACAGTGAAGTCTCAGTGCTGTCAAACCCAGTCAGAATCAAACTCTCATGAAGATAGATGAGATGGTATTTGATCCCAGATGTAGTTCAGACATGCACATTCTCTGCTAGTCTCAGGAGACACCATAAACATGAGCTACCAGAGAAGGTGTACTGTTCAGATTTGCATGGGATTAATAGCAGTAGACAGCTGTGTAAACGCCTCTTGCATGTCGCACAATTGTTTCAAATATCTTTAATATGAAAAATGCAAGCAATTTCAAACACATTCAATACATAACTATGTGCGTTTGAGGTAACAATTGAATCTAAATATAGTAAGTGACAGGTTCAATCAGGTCGAATTCCCCTAAGTATGTCTTCAGGTTTGGCTGAAACCCCTCGGATTAGTAAACCTATAAAAACGGCAATGCCACTAGATGCATATTCTGTGTCTGAGGGCCACAAGCAATATCAATTTTTAATCTGACGCACACTCTGAATATGTTGAGGCGTATTTCTTAGCATATGCCAATATATAATAAATAACCCACCTCTGAAGCCTGCTGGTAACATGAATTTTTAATTGAGAATGTACCTAAATATACTGCAGCAAATTCTTATGAGATTCATTTTTATATTGGGTTATTAGACATTAATGGCTGAACTCCTGCTTGCCTTTTTCCCCAGGATTGGATGAGGAAAATCTCTATTCCACATTGCATAATGACAGCTAATGAAAATAGTCAACATCTCTGCTGTTAGTATGTGAAACTATCAAAGCCGTAGTCAAAATGCTTTCCTTCTGAGGGCTGTGCTATTTGTTTGTTAAGTGCAGAGATCTTTTACATGGCATGTGGGTGGTCAGGATGGGATGCTCTATTTATTTACTCTACCCAGTGGTTTTTCATTTCAATTAATCAGGACTATTTGGAATACTAATTTGTTTTTGAGAAGGACCTGACAGCTTAGTTGCTATTCAGTTTCCTGGTGCAGATGTTGTCGGGTGAACCTTCATGCACAGCGGTGAGCAGCTTTTTGCATCTCTGCCGACAGGACTAGGAGGGTTGAAGTAGACGAGATTGTGCACCAAAGTGACATTTGACCTCTTTTATGGTTGCACCCCGATTCTAACTCTGCGCTCCCTCTTCTCAGCACAAATAAACATTAACAGCATCTCCTCTGAGAGCACTTCTACAGAGAGAAAAGTTTTTCGGCACTGAAAATAATTACATTTGGCAAAGAAAAGAAGTCCTCCGGTTCCCTCAATCAGATTTTTACATTCCACAGCCCTGTTGCTGAAGTCAACAAATATTTACATTAAAAAACCATTAGAGGTCCCCTTTGTCTCTTGACAAGATCTCTCCGAGGTGCATTTGGCCAGTTTTCCTGCCCGCACGATTCCCTTTTAATTGCGGGCGATTAGAGTCCGGGGACTTTGGGGAGCGCAGGGCGACCGTCCTGTGACTGTAGGACCATTAAACCTTTATTGGACGCTTTTGCTCCATGGTCATGCCCATGTGCGGAGGGACGGCTAGTACACAACAGGGAAGTGTTAAAGGGGGCCTCCCTTTTTTTTAATGCACCTTTTATGGGTGTTCAAACAGCAGAATAGGCTCTTATAATGTGCTTCCCACCCAGATGCCAGCGCTTTGTCCTGTCCCACTGGCCCCTCCCCACCTTACATACTTCATTAATTGGTCCACTAAAGACTTATCATGTTGGCGCTCGTTTCCGTTCGTCCCGGTCGTGAAAAGTGGCCCCCTCCTCTCAGATTGGGAAGCTCGTCCGTCCCTCTTTTTCTCTGTCCCGCAGCAGATGCTACTGTTCTGCCTTACTGGTGAAGGCTTCCAACTTAATTAACACTAAATAATGAAGTGGATAAACATGCCATGCGAGCACATGCACTCAGCACTCAATCCTGTGTGGTGGCTCTGCACATTGCTTGACGCCCACGCTCTACAGGAAGATATCAATGACTGTACCAGTCCAATGAGTCACCAACCTGAAACCATTCAAGCAATTTCATTAATTAACAAGAGAGCGACTGAGTCAGCGTGCTGAGTGAATCACTCAAGCCCTCGCTCTCTTAGACCGTATTACAGCTGGATTTTGAAAGTTTTGCCCGATGTGCGATATTGATATCTGCTGTTTGTGAGGCATGAAAAAACGCTTGATCAATATTTGTTTTGCATTCAGTCTAGCTCACAATATAATAGCTCAGCTAAGCCAGGATTAGGCCTTAGTTAAATTAGGACATTTAAGTAGCTTTTATAAACGTACCCTGGAAAAAAGCATTTCTGGTGCGCATCTTGGGACAAAACAATGGCACTGACATATTTTAAGATAGGTCAGTACAAGTTACTTTCAGTTAAAACAGCTCAAACATGCATTTTAGTCTAGGAGTAGCTTAAAGGATTAGTTCACTTTCAAATTAAAATTTCCTGATAATTTACGCACCCCCATGTCATCCAAGATGTTCATGTCTTTCTTTCTTCAGTCGAAAAGAATTAAGGTTTTTGATGAAAACATTCCAGGATTATTCTCCTTATAGTGGACTTCAATGGAGCCCAAACGTTTGAAGGTCAAAATTACAGTTTCATTGCAGCTTCAAAACGTTCTACACGATCCCAGACGAGGAATAAGGGTCTTATCTAGAGAAACCATCACTCATTTTCTAAAAAATTAATAAATAAATTATATAAGTTTTAACAATAAATGCTCATCTTGAACTAGCTCTCTTCTTTTCTATTAGAATTCTGGCAGTGTAGATGGAGAAAAATCCTGGAATGTTTTCATCAAAAGCCTTAATTTCTTTTCGACTGAAGAAAGAAAGACATGAACATCTTGGATGACATGGGGGTGAGTAAATTATCAGGAAATATTAATTTGAAAGTGAACAAATCCTTTAAACCTAGTCTGTGAAAGCAGAGGAAAAAGTAATAAAAACAAAACTTGTGACGTATAATATAGTTATATTTTCATGATGATTAAGTGTATTACCATAATGAAAAAAATGATAGACTATTATTGTGTATTAAGTGTTTAACATAAACATTTAAACATATTACGTGTTTAAACATAATTCTAGTATTTGTTGTGCTCACTTTAATTTATGCTAATTTAATGTGCATTATAGTAATAAGAATCAACATTGATAATAATAGGAATTTCATAAAATAAAAAAGAAAAATCCAAACACATGATGGTAATGAGAACTGGTCATTACTGTGAAAATTACCCAAACTTATCTGAAATGTAACAAAATGTTTTTTTAGAATCCTAAAAAAATGAATAAATAAATAAAAAAATATAAAAAAAATAAGTCTTTATGCAAAATATAATTTCTTGATTTTGGGGTCAAATGTGATGTGGACATTTGTGTGATTCACCCACATATATGATCCAACACACCCCACCGCTGCCACTTTAAACCCATTTGCGAAAATGTCACACAATGAAAGCTCATTTAGAGGAAATGAATATATCCTCTGGTTCTGAGGCCTCTAATCACTCATGTATAAATGACTCTGTGCCACAAGCCGAGCACAGAAACAAGAAGTTGAGAAAAGGGGGTGGTTATCGTCAAAGATGGAGGAGAGGTGGGGGTCTATCAGTGTGTCTTCTTCACAATCTCTCCCTTATGCCTTGTTGTGTGGGCCCGCAAAACACTCTGACAAACACTTCATCACCACCGCCCCCCTTCCTCCCCTCATACGTTCATGTAAAAAAGTAAAGATGAGCCGCTTTCATATGTCTGGTGCAGACACACGGGTGATTATGTGCTAATGTTCCTCATCCCTGTGCTTTTGTTTTTTCCTCTTTATAGCAGGATGAATAATGAGCGAGGCTGGCTGTGACGGCATGGAGAACGTGGTCCACCAGGAGCATGCGTAATTCTTAAAGTCCATTGTCAAGACTCACCGATGTGGGCCGAGACGTGTGGCTGCTCTGTTCTGCTGGGATGGACACTTTCTCCTTCTGCCTGGCTAATTAATGGAACGACACTCTCATTTTCTGTCAAACAACCGTTGCAAACTGATTCTGTTCTTCTCTGTGTGCTTAAAGGACAGAAATCTCGGTCAATGTTCTCTGCCTTGGACAAACACTCACATCTCTATGGACATTCAGTGGAACAGCATCAGGACGAGTTTCTTGTCTTTTCTTCAGGGCATTTTGCCAAAGAGACAGTGCTTTTTGTAGATAAGAAGATATAAAGATGCAGATATGAAAATAATAGACAGTATAATACAGAGCTCCAAAAACAAGGCATAAAATTGATTAAAGTAAAGGCAAAGTCAGGTGAGAGGATTCAGTGCCTCCACATCATGACAGCCATGATTGGCTGACTGTACGAAACCAGTTTGCAAATTGGCCTGAATGGGTTAAATTGGTGAAAACACTTAATACACAATTAATAATAGTATATCATTTTTTTTTCATTATTGTAATGAATCATCAGTCCCGTTCCAATTCTTTTCCACTGGCTGTAGACGTGAAGACAACTTCTCCCATGAGTGCGCGAAATCAAGCTATGCTTTTGTTTTGAATAAGCGACCTCTTTACATATTGTGCCTTCAATATAAGCACAGTAAATATTATACTGATGACTTGTTGATAGTGAGTGTTTATATATTCAACAAACCATATCTATCGAAAATCTGTTCACTATAAAAACCTGATAACACAAGAAAACAATGTAAATAGAACTTGAACTTGAATTAAAATCTGACTAAAAAAACGAAAGAAAGGGTTTGCTCCCTCATTTCAGAAGTTCACCTTCCGCCACTGCTTTGCTGCCCTCCACCCCTGCAGACCACTCAAGGCAGAAGAAGCATGGAGCTCCTGAGCCTGAGTGATTTCAACATATAAACTTGACACCGGTCATGATAAACTCCTATAATAAAGCTAGAGGAAGGCTATCACTGGGCTGCTCGTCACCATAGTTACAATATTCCAGCACAATTACAGCTCCCCCTGTGTCTTTCCCTCTATTTTATGTGATCTCTTTAAACAGCAGAAAGGAAGAGAAAAACCCTCCATGGACCTCCAGGCATTTGAAAAAAAAAATCGAATGGAAGAAAGAAGGAGAGACCAAAAGGAGTAGAGAGAGGGAGAGAAAGGGTGCAGGGATAATTCTACATTACATATTATTCTTTTTTTTATAATCCATTTTACTCAGTGAACATCTAAATTTGTGCAATTAATGTCTTATTGTCTTTTCATCATTCACTTCAGATTCTGTTAAACATGACTAGTACTTCATGGCCTGGGTAATGATGTTACTCTAACAGTCATGCCGACAAAGCGTTCTTCAAATGAACCGAAATGAGTGGGTGAGCAAAAGAGAGCGAGAGAAAAAAAAAGGAAAGAATAAAGTGAGAGAGAAAGAGACAGAGGCCAGTACAGAGATAATAACAATAACGTAACAAACCCAGCCTGGCGTTATTACGATTGTTTAAGCTTCCATTTTAAACAGGCAGTGCCGTAAGCCAGCTGTAGCTAGATTGAGTGCGACTCAGACAGATGAGCTACCTTAAACAGGACTATTCCTCACAGCCAGGAGTAAACACAGCTAATACTTACAGGTCCTGACAACAAAAAAGACAAATCTTTACTGCTTCAAGGGATAGTTCACCCAAAATGAAAAGTCTGTCATCATTTACTCACCTTCATGTCATCCCAAACCACAAAAAGGAGACTTTCTGAATAATCTTTACTTGTGCTTTTCAATGCAATTGCAGTAAATGGTGACTGAGGTTTCAAAAAATATGCAAAAGCAACATAAAATTGCTCTGAAACATATGATAGGTTCTTTTGAAATTTCTATTCATCAAAGAATCCTGAAAAAAATGTACACAACTGTTTTCAACATTGATAATAATAATAAATGTTTCTTGAGCAGCAAATCAGCATATTAGAATGATTTTTGAAGGATCGTGTGTCACTGAAGACTGGAGTAATGATGCTGAAAATTCAGCTTTGCCATCACATTTTAAAATATATTCAAATAGAAAACAGTTATTTTACAGTTATTTTAAATTGTAATAATAATATTTCACAATATTACTGTACTTTGTGTATTTGTAATCAAATAAAAGCAGCCTTGGTTGTCAGGTGAGGGTGGGTGGAAGGAGCGAGGACTCAAATGCAGGGAAAGAAGGGCTTTTTATTAACAATAAAAAATAAAACAAAACACAAACAAAACTACCCCGAGGGGGAAAACAGACTTGACAGACTAGACTAGACTTGACTTGACTTGACAGCACAAAAGGGAAACATACGACAGGAAATCTACGACAGCGAACCAGCACAGGACTGAAAACACAAGGAGAATAAATAGGAGAGCAAACAAGGCAGGTAACGAGGGAGGACAGGTGGGGCAAATCAACCAATAATCAGGTAACAAGGTAGGCGGGGTCAAGACAATAGACATGAGCACATGGCACAAAGAAACCTGACAAGCCATGTGCTCACACCAAACAAAACAAAAAACACAAGCACATGGCCAATGAAGACAAATCACAAGCCATGTGCTTACACAAGACGAGACACGAACACGTGACTATGAAAACTCATAAGCCACGTGTTCACACAAAAGACAACATGAGAGCACGCAGCCCGTGAAACAGACTGCGTGCTACACAAGACAAAACATGAAAGCACGCGGCAGGTGGAAACAACCGCGTGCTACACAAAACATGACAAAACAAGAGACAAAACATGAGACAAGAACGCACGGCAAATGAAGGAACACTCGACCGTGCGCTCACAATAAAAGACAGGACTGGGAGCGCAAGTGTCCGAATCCCGACACGAAACCGAAACCAAACTAGACACGAGTGCCGGGATCCGAACGCCACGCTCCCAACATGAAACAAGGCACGCAGACAAGAGAGCGCACGGCTCGAAAACACTCGAGACCGTACGCTCACACAAAAAACAGGACCAGAACGGGAGTGTCAGAGCTCTGTCACAAAACCAAGAAATAAACTAGACAGAAGTGACAGAACCCTGACATTGGTGAGCATAAGAGACTTGTTTTAAAACATTAAAATCCCAAACTTTTGAACGGCAGTATATATATATATACTGTATATACATGGCACACGATGCCGATAATATCACAACAAAATTGTACAATTCTATGATAATCAATATATTGCTAGACAATCCTATAATGATACATCACGATATCTGTCTAACTATGAAAACAAAATGCCCGTGAAAATGTTAATTGCAGGTTTTCCAGACTTTTGACTTAAATGTGGCTGGGGGATCTATTATTTTACTCGCACTGCTGTCTGCCATCCTGTTAAAAAAACGTCTTTGTCTTTGGCTAGTTAAAGGTGCAATGTGTAAAATTTCGGAGGATCTATTGACAAAAATGCAATATAATATACATAACTATGTTTTCAGTGGTGTATAAAGACCTTACATAATGAACCGTTATGTTCTTATTACATAAGAATGAGCCATTTATATCTACATACACCGCGGGTCCCCCGTCCATGTCAAGTCGTCATTTTGCGCCGGCATGTTCCTACAGCAGCCCTAAACGGACAAACACTCTACAGAACTCATTTCGTCACTATGTTGTTGTTCTTCTAAATCATTCATGTTTTTCGAGGCAGCTTGCAGTAGTAGTCTGGTTTATTAGAAGCAGAGACCGTTAATTGTTGGAAGTAAGAAGAAACCTCATTGCTTGACTGGCTAACGTACGCTCTACTGTCTCAGACGACATCTTTGACTTGTGTCGGCCAGACAGCCACCGTAGCTTCACTATTTCACTATTCACTGTTAGTTGCAGTTCGCAACCTCACCGCTAGATGCCGGCAAAATTTACACACTGCACCTTTAACTTAGGTTCACATTTCCCTCATTCATGTGTTGAGCGCCGCCTCGAGGAGCCATGAAGTAGTGACGCTGGGAGCAGGAAAATCTATTCAGAACGCCTTATTTTATTAATTAAAATATCGATATTTGGTTCCAGCGTATCGATTCTCGTATCGCACGGAGGACAACGATATATTGCCCCATCGATATTTTGTCCCACCCCTAATATATATGTGATATTGAAAATAAAATGAATGAGTCTATGCAAACTGCTATCGGCGTCAATGTGTATTTTATTTAAATCCAGTTTCATTTTATTTATATTCCATTTCAAATACATTATTTAGAGACTCAAAATGATGTCTTGACTTGATGTTAACACTTAATATATTTATGTTTTTTTTTAGATTTATATAGTCATGCAGGTTTGGAACATGAGGGTGAGCACACTTTACTTTTACAAACACAAAACCATGGCTGGCCCCTCAAATCAAAAACACACTATGTATACACATTTCCAGAAGTATGCACAGATACACTGGGACTGTCTGAGGAGAAATTTTTTTGCTCGGTTCAACCCATTTCTCATTAAGCAGACTGAATGTATCAAAGGGGGAGAATTCACATGAGGGTTAAAGTGAAATGAAAGCAGGCAATACTACTCCTCTGTCACTCTTTTTTCCCCCCACCATCTCTGTTTCTGGTCTGTGCTGAAAGCTAGCAGTAGATCAGCAGTGTTGCTGTGGTTTGTTTGCGGCGGGATTTGGAGACCTGTAGACAGAGCACACACTGGGGAGCAAGCGTGTGTTTGCTCTTGTGTCTGGAAATCTGTGCGTGTGTGTGTAATGCTGGACAATGCAGTTGTGATGGCAGATTAGTGAAGTCTGAGCCCAGAGGTGGGCAGACAAAAGCTGACCTGCGTTTAATGAGATCTTCCAGCAACAGAGCAAACGCCAGGCAGAAAGTGTGTGTGTATCTGTGTTTGTGCTTGTTTGTTTGATGACTGAATGCTCCCTCTTGCTCTCGTCAAGCCCTTAGTAAATATTTACTCTCATTTGAGTCTGTAATCTCAGCCTTGTCTCTGAGTAGAGTCTACTTCCCCTCCTGATATACTCCATCTCTAATATTCCCCCTTGATATTTTTTTTATTTCTGTGGTTTTGCTTTGCCAGACCTCACTAAGACTGCTGTTTCATGGTTCTTGTCAAGCTGCCAGGTAAAATTGAGAAATGAAATTCACATGAGGAAATTCTCAGATTCAACAGTGATGACAAAAGCTCTGAAATGGTAGCACCATCATGTGTGCAGATATTTTGAACTGGTCTGTGTGTGTGAATATTTCATAGTTTCAGCCAAAAATATAAATTCTGTTCTCGCTGTTCAAAACTTGTATGACTTACTTTCTTCCAGTGGAATGGAGAGATTCTGATTTAAAGAACGTGCTGGTTACCGCTTTTCTATGCTATTACAATAAATGTGAGCTAGAACTTTCAATCTTCAAAAAGGGTGTAAAAAAACATAAGTATCATAAAGTTGTGATGAACAAACCAAAATGTATGCCTTTTTTTATTTTTTACATATGATCTTCCCCTCCAGTGAGGGGATTTTTTAAATTTAATTTACATATATAGCTACAATGAAGTTACAAAAGAGGAAAACAACAGAAGCCTACAAAATTAGCTAAGTTATTATGAGACATCAAAATTTATTAAAGGAACACTCCACTTTTTTGAAAATAGGCTCATTTTCCAACTCCCCTAGAGTTAAACAGTTGAGTTTTACCGTTTTAGCTTAGCATAGTTCATTGAATCTGATTAGACCGTTAGCATCTCGCTCAAAAATGACCAAAGAGTTTCGATATTTTTCCTATTTAAAACTCGACTCTTCTGTAGTTACATCGTGTACTAAGACTGACGGAAAATGAAAAGTTGTGCTTTTCTAGGCAGATATGGCTAGGAACTATACTCTCATTCCGGCGTAAGAATCAAGGAACTTTGCTGCCGTATGGGTGCAGCAGGCGCAATGATATTACGCAGCGCCTGTGACCCCGTTTGTACTGGGAGTGTGCCTTGCAACCATGGAGACACTTGTGAGAGATGGTGCATAATATCATTGCGCCTGCTGCACGTCTTCATAAATGAATATGATACATGACGTCTTCATGTGAATTACAAGGGATGATGAATGGCGTGATTGTAACTGTCAAGCACCAAAACGCACAAAAAGTACAATAAAAGTAGCTCAAATGATTTGAGAGTTATATTCCAATTCTTCTTAAGTCATTCGAATTGCTTTGTTTAAAGGTGCCCTAGAACGGTTTTTCACAAGATGTAATATAAGTCTAAGGTGTCCCCTGAATGTGTCTGTGAAGTTTCAGCTCAAAATACCCCATAGATTTTTTTTTATAAATTTTTTTAACTGCCTATTTTGGGGCATCATTAAATATGTGCCGATTCAGGCTGCGGCCCCTTTAAATCCTTGCGCTCCCTGCCCTCGGAGCTCTCGACTATAAAACAGTGCATAAACAAAGTTCACACAGCTAATATAACCATCAAATGGATCTTTACAAAATGTTTGTCATGCATGCTGCATGCATGCTTCGGATCATGTGAGTATAGAATTTATTTGGATGTTTACATTTGATTCTGAATGAGTTTGATGGTGCTCCGTGGCTAAAGCTAACATTACACACTGTTGGAGAGATTTATAAAGAATGAAGTTGTGTTTATGAATTATACAGACTGCAAGTGTTTAAAAATGAAAATAGCGACGACTCTTGTCTCCGTGAATACAGTAATAAACGATGGTAACTTTAACCACATTTAACAGAACATTAGCAACATGCTAACGAAACATTTAGAAAGACAATTTACAAATATCACTAAAAATATCATGTTATCATGGATCATGTCAGTTATTATTGCTCCATCTGCCATTTTTCGCTATTGTCCTTGCTTGCTTACCTAGTCTGATGATTCAGCTGTGCACAGATCCAGACGTTAATACTGGCTGGCCTTGTGTAATGCCTTGAACATGAGCTGGCATATGCAAATATTGGGGGCGTACATATTAATGATCCCGACTGTTGCGTAACAGTCGGTGTTATGTTGAGATTCGCCTGTTTGTCGGAGGTCTTTTAAACAAATGAGATTTACATAAGAAGGAGGAAACAATGGTGTTTGAGACTCACTGTATGTCATTTCCATGTACTGAACTCTTGTTATTCAACTATGCCAAGGTAAATTCAATTTTAAATTCTAGGGCACCTTTAAAAAACAGACCGAAATGTAAGTTGTAAAACGTTCACTCAAAATCGTGTTCGAATCTGGCGCTTTGTGAGAACGTCAGTTTGTTTACATGAGACGCAGACACCAGCGCGCGGCTCGACACCATAAGGTGAAAAGTCCGGGGTAGAATCGGCTTGTTCGAGATGCATCGGCGCTGCGCAGAATGATCGGCTTATGGCATCAAAGTACCGCAAGAGCGTTTGGAGAGTATACGACTCCTTGCGCTTTTGAAACGCTCGATCAGTCTGCGCAGCACCGATGCATCTCGAACAAGCCTAATGATAAAATGCACGCAAATCTCATTGGGTCTCGCGTTTTTTGTCACCGCGGTAGAGTTCAGTCATTGGCTGCGTCAGAAAACTGACAAATGCTGCCTCTGCACTGCAGGCAGGATAAGGAGGTAGGAAGGTAAAAAGGCACGTCCGAATCCAATGACCGTGCCACATCCTGTCTGCTGAGATGCCTTCATCTGCTAGAGTTTTGAAGGCAGCATGTATGTATCCTTCGCTGCCTTTGATATCTTCCATGCCCTGACTGTTGAGCTAAAAAATAAAGATGGCGTCTGAAATTTGAGGTTGGTGGTCAGTTTGTGTTTAAAGTGTAGCCTACATTTTGACCAACTTTCCCCACTTTTGATGACATTTCTAGCAAGAAGTTAGTATTGAAGTAATTAAATATTAAATTTGTTATCAATCAATAAATCTTTACGCTGCCTTAGAAGTCTGTGTAAACGCTGCCTGCTAAGTCATTGCCTGACAGGGCAGCTTGGCAACAAGTCAGCTGCCTACACTCTAAAAAATGCTGGGTTAAAAACAACCCAAGTTGGGTTGAAAATGGACAAATCCAGCGATTGGGTTGTTTTGACCCAGCAGTTGGGTTAAATGTTTGCCCAACCTGCTGGGTAGTTTTATTTAACCCAACAATTGTTTACAAATTACTATAGGTCTGGCTTAAAATGAACCCAAAATAGGTTGGAAATTAAAAATCAGACTCATAATTACTAGAGGCAACAATAATAATCAAAAAGATGAGCATTTATTAATAAGCAATTTAATAAATGTTTATTGTTTAAATATTATTCAAAAAAAGTATTAATAAATGTTTGTTTATTAAACATATTAATAAATGTTAATTTCCAACATATTTTGGGTTCATTTTAAGCAAGAAATACAGAAATTTTTAAACAATATTTGGGTTAAATAAAACTACCCAGCAGGTTGGGCAAACATTTAACCCAGCCGCTGGGTTTGTCCATTTTCAACCAAACTTGGGTTGTTTTTAACCCATCATTTTTTAGAGTGTAGGTTTTCGGATGCTACAGTATATCTATAGTCTTTGTTTCAGTGGGAGTTGGGGATGTTCCCTCCTTCCAATTTATTTATCAATGTCTTTTTATGTGTTGTCACTTTTCAAAAAAAAAAATAGGTCAATTCTTAATAGAGCTCTCTTTACCTGCCTGCATATAAATTCAGTGGCATACTGTAGAATGGAAAGACTTCAGACATCTTCGACAATTTTTTCTTTCTGTTCAACAAAGTTGAAGTTTCTTTTAACTGTTACCAGGTAAACTATAAACTTGCAGATATTTATTAAAATGATCAAATTAAATTATTCCTGTAAATTTTCAATTTGTTTTTCCTGAATTACAGTTGGTTTGCCAGAAGCCTTTCCGAACCATGTGATTTTTACAGAAAGTTCCTTCACCAATGGCATCAGGATGTGTTTTGAGAATTGAACCAGTCTGTCAGATAGGGAGGGGTATCGGAAGATACTACTGCTCAATTTAAAATGAGAAATGGGTGAACACCTCGTCTGCTGGGTCTCATAATAACCCTGCCTTGTGACAGACACCACATTACCGCATCGAAAGAGACCCTTTAAAAAGGGGGATTTATTTTGTGGAATGAATTACCAAGTATAATTAAAGCTTTAATCTCCTTTTTCCCCTCAACAAAACAATTTTGTATGAACCCAGAGAAGCAATCCAAAATTAATTTACCGCACCAGTGATTAGTATTAATGCTTTGCCATTTTTTTCCTCTTCCGTCGCTTGGCTCTCTCTTGCACCGAGCTCAGATGAAAGGATATAGCCTGTTGTTACATGCGATATTCATGTGTAATTAACACAAGACTTGCAGAGCACAGGGGGCAAGCTAGCATGTACTCTTAATAGCTTTCACCCTGGGAACGGCGGCTTTTGTCTCCCGCTGGCAGGGTTAGGGTGTCTGAAACTTTGCTTGTCAAGTCTGTCAGTCATCGTGTAAAGCCAGAGTGAACCAACTCTTCACCCCAGCCATGAATGGATGATTCCTATATAGCTAAAAGGTGACAGTGGGTTTTAGATGACTGGATGCAAAATTCCATGCGGAGCTGTTTTTTATTGGGTTTTTGTGCAGGAAGGGATGGAAAAATGTCAAGATGCGTGAACTGCCCCTCAGGTCTTTATGCTGCTATACGGTTGAAGCGTTTTGCTGTGTTAAACTTATATTTGTGAAGGTCCGTATTTATGTGCGACTGGATCTTTGTTTGTTTGTTCAATTTCCTTTCTTTCCAGTTCCATGCACCTATTGCCAAAGCTGGATCAAGCTAATTGTTCAGCTTCTTTATTTGGTTACAAATAAACATATTGGCATTTAAAAGAGACAAAGAGATAAAAAAAAAAAAGCTTTATGTCTCTTTCTCTTGTTCTTCCAGTACAAGCTTCTTATTTGTTTCTTTTTCAAGAGGTTCCTCTGGTGACCTCCAGACGAGGTGTAAAGTCTTCTTTGATTGGACGAGACCTTCCAAAGCCGGTGTAATGAGGGAATGACAAAGTACCGAACCATGGGATCAATGTTGGAGGTGGAAAGCTGTTCGTTAGTGTAGGTATGTGAACGTCTTTGTGCTGTTTTGTAGGGTGCGAAGCGGATCGATGGTGCGTTTGCTTTGTGTAGGTAAATGATCATTGTGGAGATGGACAGGACCACTTTGTCTTGTGGCCCTAGGGGAACAAAAGACAAATTGGGCTAGAACTCCCATCATCCCTTTCACTCTCAATTCTACAACTTAACACTGGCAGTGATACATATACGGAGAAGCTTCAACGACAAACTGGGTCAAATATTTTTCAGCAGCGCTTATAGAAGGTCAAAGGTTACTTTTAGATGGAATTTATTTCCAGGCAGTCAATGTTTAATATTTTATTTGCTGTATTTAAGAATCAACACATTTAGTATGCCTGAAAAAGGAGAGAAGGGACATATGAGAACTTAAATCAAAAAGATTCCATCTTGAAATTTGGGAAGAACTTTTGCACCTACAACATTTTGTCCTGTGATTGTGTTTTCCATACAGACTCAGTATGTGTATTAGTGGCAGGGATTTTTCTGCAGGTTACATAATTGGACCAGTAGGTGGCGACAAATGACTGTCTTAAGTGAGTCATTTGAATCATACACTCATCCGATTAATTTAAACACACTGATCCATTCAGGAAACATGTAACTATCTTAATGAGCGAGTCACTGATACATTCACTCAATTAAAATAGTGATTAATTCAGAAACAAACATGTATTTGTTTATATGAGTGTCTATATGAGTGCTGTAGCTGAATTTGTCAGCTATTTGTCTATATAAGTGCTATAGCAGGAGTTTGTCTCCCAACATGAAAACATTTGAAAAAAAATAAAATAAATAAATACTGTTGGGAATTCAGACAGATTTGTCTTAGCATTATACACAACCAACAATTAACAATGTAATCAAAGTAGGTAAATTCGCATGTGATCTAGCTT
>RJVU01067793.1:7546020-7573225 GCA_003731715.1 Anabarilius grahami | reverse complement strand
ATCACACATTTCAATACAAACAAAACAGATTCCAAATCAATAGCCAAGCAACAGAAATGCTGGATAACCACAGGATGATACGCAGAGCTTTAGCCCAAATGTGACTGTTCGGGGAAGGTTCGCGCTTTGCGAACCTTGAAGGTGGAGGTGGGTGGGTTGTTTGTTTGTGTTTTGTTTGTTTGTTTGTTTGTTTGGTCGGGGGAATGATTCTCTCTCTAGTAGGGTGTGAAGCGACTGTAACCTCCTCTGTAAAGGCTAGCCTGCAACATCAAAGATGAAAAAACAAAAATGACCCAATCAGTGTTAAATAGATTCTCTGGGGTGAACAGTTCTTGAAATTTTCTTCCCTTTCGTCTCGTTTAGATTTTGGAATGAAATTACAGTGTGATATTCAAGGCAAGTGGGTGTCAGAGTTCAGAGTTTCGCGGTTCAACCGGGTTGCGACTGAAACAGGCTGTTGAATCCTGCTGGTGTATTTCACCAGCTGCTCTTTATCGAACCTCTCCATCATGGCCGCCTGGCCCTCAGGTTGATCTGATTGGAGACATCTAACACGCACTGCTTTCTCAGACCTCTCCTTAACCGGACTGCGGTAGCACCCCCTCGGCTCTTGCCAAATACAAAAAACTTCAAAGGCTCTATGGGCCGTTCTCCTCAGCTCTGACCCTGTGCAAAATACACACGCCTTAAACGTGGAATGAATTCTGTTCTAACAGAGAGCAAAGCAAACTAACTTTTTTCTAACCCTCAGAGGGGCTCATTATTAAATACTTTTAACTTGTGATCTAATGGTCAAATATGATTTAATGATATTCATTTCATTCTCAGCAGGCTCAGTGCAAGTACTGAGAGGAGTTCTGCTCATTTGAGTCGCAACCGGTTCGGTCCTGGAATCACTGAGAACTCTGAGTGCTCACCTCGGCCCCCCCGCGGCCCTCGTTCGACCGGAGGAGAGCCAAAGGATATTTGCTATGTCTTAAAGTGGCAAATTGAAGTCTTGAGAAAGGGAGGAAAATTTGAAAAAGAAAAAAGGAGGCAAAAAAGCAACACAGGCCACAGTTTTAATTAAGTAAATGAAGAGGAAAAAAATGGTCTTAATTAATGAAAGCTTTTAGCTAGCAGCTGCACCGGGGAATAGTACGGTTTTGAGAATCACACGGATGTCGACTTGGTAAATTCCAGTCATTTGTCTTAGGCAGAGTGTTTGTCCAATAAGCCTCATGGGCAGGGGGAGGTGGGTGCGATGGAATCTTTTTTTTTCTCTTTCTTTTTTCCCCGTCGTTCTCCCTCTATCTCTCGCCTTTTCTTTAATCTCCCTCGGCACGCTGCTGCACGAGCTTGATGGTCGTTAATCTTGAGAAAAGTCCCGACCAACAGCCGCAAAAAAACAAATCATAAAGAGTTTTCTCTTTTTGTGTTCAGATAGGAGTTTTAGAATTTTTCATCTTTGATGTTAGCTGCAAAAGCTAGCTAAAAACAAACATTAACAGGACGATGATCCCCCACATCAGATTGAGAATGCTGATATGCAAAGGAAAACGTCTCATTTGGAAGGTCTAATCAAGTGTCAGTATGCTGGGTTACTCCATTGCATTTAATGAGATTCAAAGTGCCCAGGATCCATCTTGACAAACTGTCACATACACATATATCAGCTGATGAGTTTCAGAATATGGAAACATATATCTACACTCCTGACATAATTAATGCAAATGCAAACAGGGTCCAAAATTAACACTTTCCAAGCGCCAAATGCGAGAACAAATTGGCTTTGGCGAGTAAATAAAACACTTCGCCAGTTGGTCGGTTGCAACATTACATGGTTTTATCTGTAAGAATGATTGCTGATGTACCTGAAGTGAGCGATTAAAATCAAAAAGGTACTATCATCCACTAAAGAAAACATCTTTTGCGACTTATGCATATTCTTACAGTTTTTTCCTCAGTAAAAATGCATCAAGACATTTATCTGGGATCTGTTTTTGTTCTTTCTTTCTTTCTTTCTTTCTTTCTTTCTTTCTTTCTTTCTTTCTTTCTTTCTTTCTATCTATCTATCTATCTATCTATCTATCTATCTATCTATCTATCTATCTATCTATCTATCTATCTATCTATCTATCTATCTATCTATCTAAATACAATTGCACGGCTAGTAAATTTATGGCTTGTAATTTTGGACCCTGAATATGTTCATGTACAATATTTAAGACTTCAGCCACCCCAACTACATATCTCCAGCTCACAGCGCATGCTTCATTCAATATTCGTTTTATAGTATTTACAATTATTCTATTCATAATTCGATTAAATTTAACAGAATACACAGCAATATCTTTCAGCATTATTATGGTTGCACTGGGCTCTGGCTTGTATGTTGTTGGGGTGCTCAGGTCGGTGTAATGTTAGGGCATGGATGAATGTTTCATGACTCACCATAGTGCCCACGCTGTACGTGGCTGCAGGTCCAATCGTGTGGTGATAAGGGTCTGCTGTTGCATAGACTCTGCCATAGCTACAGGGAAAGGAAGAAATGGAGGGAGCATTGAAGCTTCGAGAAGATGGTATGCTCCAGTGAATTCTGTTCATTTGAACTAGATCCATTATCACTACACCCTTCCTCCCTCTCTCTTGCCCTCTCTTTCTTTCTGTCTGATAAAAATGCAATCACTGGCTTGCCATAAATACACGATATAAAGGTAAGAGTGTGTTAAAAGTGATAGGTGCTCTGTTATTGTTTTGGAGTAAAAGTATTTTTATCTTATGAGCATGTGGTAAAAATTATATTGGTCAGAGAGGGACAAGAAAATCACAGAAAAGAAATGTAGAAAAGAGAAAAGTAGAAACAGAAAAGAGACAAGAACAGCAGCATTGCAATTTTTAAAGTCGGAAAGTCATGTTAGTTAGTACTCTTTTATCACAATATCACAATTAAGTGAACATTGGAATGTATTTAAAATAATTTCCTTTTCTTGGTTTGAGAGCATGTCGAGTTTAATATAAATTTTTTTTATATATATATATATTAGGAAATCTTCCAGGTGTTCCTTTATTTTGGTCATTCCTCTAATCAAAATGTTTCAGAATTTGTTTTTGTTGTAATTGTTTTTCCTATATGTTCTAAAAATATCTTTCCATGTTAGAATTTGTAAAATACCTGGTAACACTTTACAATAAGGTTTCATTTGTTAACTACTTTACTTTAACATGAACTAATACTGTACTTCAACAGAATGTATTCATCTTAAATTAATTTCAACATTTACTAATACATTATTAAAATCAAGAGTTGTATTTGTTAACATTAGTTAATGCACTGTGAACTAACATGAACAAACAATGAACAACTGGATCTTTATTAACTAACATTAACAAAGATTAATAAACACTGTAACAAATATTGCTCACTGTTTACTGTTAACAAATAAGACCTTAGTGTAAAGTGTTACCAAATACCTTTAACTAACAAAAGCCACTTCCTTAATGACATCATCCTCCAGAAATACGTATGATAATCTTTAAAGTTGTTTAAAATATAAATATAAAAAGACATTCCATGTAAGCCAACTCTCAGTCCCTCACTAAGCAATGGCTAAAATCAGCCCTTTATTTCCATCCTGTTAGGAATCCTGTTTATTTCATGCTACTATGCAAGTAATCAAGTTTAAATAAATAAAAAAAATGAATGGAAAACCATGTTAAAGAAATACTTCCTTAAATTATAACATTAGCAAATTCACTTTTTAAAAGTGACAAAGTTCTAAAGGTACTGCGGAACAGGAAAGACCCAGCAAGAGATGCATGGATGCTTTGGATTTTGTGTTGTTGTTCGTGTGCGTTAAAAAAGCGAGTGAAGGAGGCAGAGAGTTTATGTTCACAGCTCTCTTTATCCTTTTCATGCTCCTTTGCCCTCTCTTGTTTACCCCAAGCTGCACTGTAAAGAGGCGCAGGGCTGGTGGCGGTGGTGGCGTTCTCTGACTCTTTTCATTGGTACCGATTTGGAACTAATTCCTCCAAGATGGGCCTTACTTCTTCCTTTATTTATTTATTAACCCCCAACTCTTCCCTTCTTCATTTGTTGACTTTCCCTACAAACACACGCTTGCAAATGAGGGCCTGCGGGGAGCAGATAAGGCAGGCCGAGTCGGGTACCGAGGGCACAGACTGAGAGAGGAGAAAAGAGGAGAGAGGGGGAAAATCCTGGGCCCAGACATGCTATTACATATGGAAATACTATCGGATCTGACCAGGTTTTTGTCGTCCGGGATTATTACAACATCAAAGGTCAGGCCAGCTCAGTGGAGTGAGAGAGCTGAGCGGAGGGGATTTTAACTGCTTGTGACAGACAGTGCAGGCGAGGGTGGCTTGTGGGAATCCCCATAACACTCCAGCCGGGCCGGGCTACTTAACCTGCAGCTTAACCAGGCAGCGGGAATTACCCATTCAGAATTCAACCTGGATAGCTAGTTCAAGCCATATTAAAAAAGCATGATTTTTCACCCCTCAAACAGTCTCCACTCGATAATTAAGGGATAGTTCACCCCAAAATGAAAATGCTGTCTTCAATTACTCACACATCTGTGACTTAATTTCTCCTTTAGAACACAAAATATATTGTGAAGAATGCTGGTAACCAAACAGTTTTGGTGACCATTTACTTACATTGTATGAACAAAAAAAACAGAAACACCTCAGAATATCTTCTTTTTATGTTCAACAGAAGAAAAAGTCATACAGGCTTGGAACAACATGAGATAAACCAAGAATTGATGACAATTTTCATTTTTGGGTGAACTATCCCTTTAAGCAATATTATGTAGTGAAAACTGCAACAGTGCAAAAATGAAAGTTCTGTCATCATTTACTGTCATTCCAAACCTGTATGACTTTCATTCTCTTGCGTGAACACAGAAGAAGACATTTTGAAAGACTTTTCCTCACACAATGAAAGTCAATAAGGTCTTATGCTGTTTTGGACTTTTATTTCATGGAGAAAAACAGTTGAAAAACACCTCAGAATATCTTTTTGTATTCTACAGAAGAAAGAAAGTCATGAGGGTGAGTAAATGATTACAGAATTAACACTCTTTTAAGAGGTTAATTCAAAAGTTACTTTTAAACCCCCTTCGCCATGACATATCAAGTGTGAAACGCAGAGCGGGCTTATGTGAAAGCAAGGAGGTGAACGACAAGCGATGCAGAAAGAGGTGGAGAGAGAAAAAGAGAGCCAGAGTGAAAGAGGGGACGCAGGAAGGGGGCTGAAATAAGTGCGGTGGAATGCCAGTCTTGTCACCTGCTCTGATGTGGATCTGTGCTTGGCTCTGATAAATCTTACATTATCTGGGCTCTTCAGGCTGGCAGGCAGGGCCGTGCCTTATCGGCTCTGACACGCTCAATCTTGCCTAGATTAAACCAGTGCCTGGCCTGATCCAACTTGACAGGGTCCCCACAGGTCCTGGATAAATTACTGACAACCCTGCACCACCTTCGTCTTCACGCACACACATACACTCAACCCTGTGGCCTGAAGTGAGTAAGCTAAGTGGTTACAGAAATTCAGGTTGAATTCAAGTTTAAAGGGTGAGAGTGAATCAAAGATAGGGAAGGGATGTCTAAATGATCTCATTTAAGCCAGTTTAATGAGAGAGCAGATCTGTAAACTCGAACCGGACTCTCAGAGCTGAGGAAACACTTTTCCAGAAAGACTTCAGAACTCAAATACAGTTAAAACTTGCAATGGATAAGGTGTTTATCCATTAACATTACTCTCTTAAAACAGAGAAGAGTTTTTTTTTCTTTCAAATTTTAATCGTAATTTCTCAAAAAATGACTTAATTGCAATTTTTCATGTTTTGACATTAGTGCTGTCAAATCGATTTATTGAGATTAATCGCATCTAATATAAAAGTTTGTGTTTACATAATACATGTGTGTATAAATATATTATTACATAAATGTGTATATGTATATGTCACACATATATTATGTAAACAAACTTGTTTATGTTAGATGCGATTAATTGCAATTGATCGATTTGACAGCACTAATTGACATTTTCTATTGAAAGAGGAAGTTTGGGCAGGACATTTAAAAAGGCTTTTTTTTTAAATTTTATTTCAAGGGTTTTCAAATGATTTGATGCCACAGACCCCCAAGATCATCTAATGTAACTATGTAGTTTAATGTAAATAATATCTATATTCAGATGTTTTTTTTTTAATTTCTTAAATAATTAAAAACTAAGGCTGTTTTTAAAAGCAGAATGAAACTTTGGTAGAAAAGCTCAAAAAACATTGTGTTAAACATTAAATATATCAAGTTAACGTGTTAATTTTGACAGCCCCAAAAATACATATTGTAAAACTTTTCTACGGACCTTCCAGTACCCTCTTGTGGAACCCGACCCAGTTAGAAAACCCCTGATTTATGCAGGTGATATTAGGCGGAGGAAAACCACCATAATTCTCAAAAACCACCATTTTATTGGCCAAAAACTGCTAAAAGCTAATATAAATGGCCAAAAATCTCTTTTGGCATCAACCACTTAACAAAAGCCAAAACAGGAAGTGCTGCTGAACTCTTACCTGTCACTGTAGGCCGCTGCAGCTGCTGCGGCTGGTTGGGCATATCTGTATGCTGCATAGCCACCCTGTCAATTACATAAGGGCATCCGTCAGACACATGCAAACAGCAGGACATCAGTGACATGAAATTTTAGAACCCCAATACAACTGGACCGTTCACACATTAACAATGCAGTGAATCCCAAAAGCTCAGTTACAACCTTAAGAGTGCTGCTGAAAAGGCCTGTCAATGCTCACTAAAATCAGCACTGAGTGATTTAGGTGGTATTTAGTTTGCCAATACAGCTTTTTGTTTAATGGGGAATTGTCAGAATGACTGCATTAGCTCTTCATATAGATCTCGGCACAGATGCCTAACAGCCCAAGTCTGAAAGCGAACCATCTGAGCGTCTTCCCTTATCTAAGCTGAGTGCAGCAATAGCGGTGCAACCAATGGCATGTCTTTCCAGAGCGCATCAATCCCATCAATTGAAATGGCAGGGCCGGGCAACTATCGATCAGCATGGTAAGTGGCAATCTGGTATAAACAATTAAAATCAGTCAATGTTTGCTTACTACGAATGAACCAAATGGAAGATTTGGCTGAAGCTATTGAAGGGGCCGTTTAATTAATGTGGCTGGCCAATACGAGTCCCCTGGCTCGGTGCCCAGGGGAGCGGTCTTGACACACACAACGTGCTCATCCGTGGCTGGAGAACGGCACAAGACAACACTAAATATTGCTTGTATAAGCATTAGATGACATCTGACAAAGCTATTAATTGCTCCATTCAAGCTAGCTATTAATAGCCGAGTTGTAAGCGGCATCAGATGACATTAGCCGAGATTGTTAGCTGCAACAACCAAGCGCTGTCTGCTAGTCTTCTCCGGGTGATGTTTTGTGAACGCTTACACTACAAACATGCCAAGCTTTAAACAACAGGGAATGTATTTGCTGGCTGCGAGCGAGTATCTAAGTGGCTGGGGTGTTTATTGAAGTGTCTGTTTTAATGAAACGCAGCTCCGCTCTTTGTTATTTTAGCTCGCTGACATCACTGGTACATTATGTGAATAATCGCGGTGCCAGAGCGCGTGCAGGACGGAGGCAGCGCAGATACAGGACTGCACGCTGAATTATAGATGCTCTCATTTCTTTTTCAGCTCGGGATTAATGTCCGATGCTACTCTGCTAAGATCAAATGTTTAGCTACTGGAGTCGAAGAAAAATCAGGTCACAGAATGGATTCTGTAGAAGTTACAGCTTCTTAATTCTGGTGGTTTCACCAGCTCACACAGATGGATTTAAAGGGAGAGATAAACCACATATGATATTTATGTCATTATTTACTCAGCTTCATGTCCTTCTCATATGCTGTTTGTTTGTTTGTTTGTAGAATGTGAAAAAATAAAATTTTCCATACAATGATTTATACAATGACTTGTTTATAATGGCCACTTCCTGTCATAAAAGCACCATAAAAACTCAAGCAGCCTTGACTTCATGACATTCAGTTAAGAGACACTACAAGACCAATAATGTTGGATGTTTCTGCCTAATAAAAGTATACATTTCTTTAAAAATCTTTTGATCCCAATCATTTGAATGGTAATATACAGTATATTTGAACATGACTACTTAATGCTACTTTAACAGTGCTTTTTTAGAGCTTGACAGTGCCTGGTCACTTTAAGATGTTAATCTTAATTTCTTTTGTCAACTATTCCTTTATAAGTTATCTAACATTCAGGCTACTTAAAAGATGATCGGGTGATCTGTAGAGACGGATTCTGACTTCACTGGCAAGCGAACACGTGTTGCGTGTATTAATCAAAATCCGTTCGACTGTGATCTGGGGCCGTAGCCATGGTCCTGGCTATGAGTTTGCAAACTTGGCGGCAAACATACTATTGTGCATGCCAGGTAAAGGCATCACAATTACGTCCACGTTCATTTGTCCTGTTTCAGATCTAAATGTTGAATTAATTTCCATTTTTCATGCAGTGAAATAATCCTGGGAATGGGAGGCACGCTCTCTGATCACCTGACTGACTAATACGTTCCGACGGCCTGTCAAAAACAATAGGGCCTGGGCACAATCTTGGGCTGTAGCGTGAGGCCTTTGGGCTGTATTTTAATGGAAGCTGAGGGAAAGGCGGATCAAAAGCGTGCCATAAATTAAAACAAAAACACTGTAACGTCGACTTCATCAACTTGATCTGGCGTGATTTTCCTCCCACTTAGAGCAAAACCAGGCAGAAGTGGAGATAAAATGTGGAAGAATGAGACGTTAAGTGGGTAGGGGGGATCGTTTTTGGTTCAATCTACACTGTACATGTTAGCATTATCATACAATCCATAGAGATCGACTACAGCCTTCAAAGGAAGCCATGCTGGAAGCGGCTGAGCCGTGTGTGATTTAATTGTACCATGTAGCGGTATGAACAGGGAACCCAAAAAGGGTTTTAGTACGCCACAAACGGCCATCCTGGTGGATTTGCACATGGTGACCTGAGCTGACCCTTGCCCTTATGAAAGATTCAGCACCAGCTGCTCAGGTTTGGCTTAGCGAACGTGGGCGCCCTGTCCTCAACATTGCATACAACCTTCCCTTCCTTTACAGAAAAAGCAGCAGAATGGGTAAAAACAGAGTATACTCACATAGATCTCAGCACCGTAGAAGCCATCTTGGTAAACCACACTGCAAAAACACAACAAAAAACAACAAAACACAATACATCAGCACTGAACGTCCATAGTTTCCTCGCACTGTATAGAGAAGGAAATAAATTATGCAGCGATTCATTCATTCAGCAGACAAAACAATGCACTCCAGACTGTGAGCAAACAGAGCAGATTAGGAAAGACGGCCATTTTCTGTGCTTAGAGGAAAACAATGTTGCTTTATAATGGGCTTTGCTCTGTCTTGTCACTGGGGAAAACTGGTAGGGCTTGCCATTAGAGTGTAACGCACTTTATAGCCATCAAGCGGTCATGTTGCAGGTTAAGGCTGTAGCACATATAATGCGAAAATGGCCCTTTGATGACAGTGCTTTTAAGTGCTGAAGTTTACCTAATAATGGCCTCAGGCTTGGACAAAAACAAGGTGAGTTATTTGCAGATGCTGTATGTGTATGTTTTGGGTGAAAGGTTACTCACGCTCCGTAAGCGGGAATGGGAGGGGGTGGAGGCGCGGCACGGAACGTGTTGTAGACGGCACGACCTCTGCCTCTCAAGTGGGCGCCCCTGTAAGCCACCGTCGCCCCTGTGGTTGGATAGGGGAAGCCTGTCACTGGAAAAAAGGAGAGAAGAAAGGTGGTGACATAAGCTTTTGCTTCTAAGAGGCGCACCTGTCACCACCAATCGGCTTTCAGTCGGTAGTGTGACAACGCACTGTCATTCTAAAATGTGATGCTTTAAAACAACTCAGACGGATGTCAACCGGTGCGTCATGTTGGCACAACACATCAAACATGGCAGCATGTTACAGCCAATGATTCTCAACTGCATGTTTCGCTTCAGGACCCAGATTTGTGGCAACCTGATACAGTTAAAAATGTGTACAAACGTAAAACAAAAATGTCCTTCAAACTCAAAAGTGATATGACCGGAGAAATCCTCTGTAGTGCACATTTAGTGTGAGCAAAAACTATCACACCAACTAAGAAGCAATGCACTAAACTAAACTTTTTCCCAGCTAAATATCTACCATTAATCTTGGGAGAGCGAAACGGTAAGGCATTCCTGTCTGGGGAAGCCTCTCTATTGTGGGTATCTCTGAAAGCTTGCGCGTGGGGTGTGTATGAGTGCGTCTGGCTGCTCTCCCACCCTGGAGGGGTGTGTGCAAGGCAGGGGAGATGGTAGGTTGTTGTAGGTGAGACACAAGGTTCTGGCACGCAGGGTTGAGAGAGCAGATGGAGAGGATTGTTTAGAGATGCAATCACAGGCTGGCGCCATCCCTCATCTCTCTCCCCCCACACACTTCCCCGGCCTCACGCCACTGCTGGGGCCAGACCCAGCCTGGAGGAGAACAGGGACAACTCAGGGTCAAGACTGGGGGAAGTGGCAGAGTTGAGAGAGAGACTGAGGCTTTATGCATGTAAAGGAAACAAACACGGATGTGCAAATGAAACAGACAGAATGAAACTTGAGACAGCATGTGTAACAATAAATGGGTGAACACATGTCCAGGTCACATTTCACACAGTCTCGGCCGCAGACGCCCACAGACTGCCCGCAGTCCATTAGATGGATATTGCACATTAAAATGGAAAGCTCTTTCTCAATCTCGCAAACTCTAATCTGACTGGATGACACACATTTGGCACACAAGAATTTTTGTGTATAATATGCCACAGTTTACTTTATTTTGCTTTCCTCACTTACATAAATGAACTATAGTGTCCTACACCCACTAGTAAAAAATATAAAAAATTATATCTAGTGTCTGAATAATTTTTGGTTATTGTAATTATTATTGTACTGTATATAATATTATAATCTTTTGCATTGTCATTAACAATTAAACATTGTACATTTTTTTCCCTAATAAAAATATTTTTACTCCAATGCACCCATTTTTTACTTACAGAGTTTCTATTTTTCTCAATTATGATTCTCATTACTGTAATACAATTATTTTTGTTTTCATTTAATTTAATTACAGGCAGTACAACAAATACTGCCAGAAGGTGAAAATGTAAAAACATTTTACTATATTATTCTAATAAGAATGAGATTTCTGGTTTTATAGAGAATTCAGAAGGAAAATGGCAAAATTGTGGGTCTTGATTCAAAGGATATTAATGATATAGGCTTTGTTTTATTTAAGCAAAATATGTATTATTTTAATTCTTTATTTTCGGGTTAAATATGACCTAAGACAGAAAAAGGCACACACATCCAAAAAGTTTAAAAATATAGCAAAATGCAAAGTAAATATTAGGAATTGCTCAGCTCTGACTGAGAAACAGTCAGAAAACATGAAAACGTTACTCTGTATTCAAATCCTGTTCATTAGCGCATTCTAAGTGTGCAGTTCCTTTTATTTACTTTTCATTGCGAAATATGACCCAGACATGTTCTTGAGAGAGTGAGATTCACCCAAATAATATGAAAAGGAAAGGAGACAAAAAACAAACAAACAAAAATCATGTGAGAATTAAAGGAAGACATAAGAAAAATTATTAAAACTGTAAAAAGAGTAAAAGTAAGAGCATATTACAATCAAGTCTCTCTTTAACCTTCACTGAGTATGGCCCTGATGAGTCAATGACAGCCATAATTACCCATAGTACTGTGCAAGCAAAACACAGCCCAGCAGTGCGGCCCACAAATCTCTCTTTCTCATTTATCCACCAATGACACTATCGCTGTCTATCCGGTGTCTCAGAGGAGCAGGACAGCCCTCTTCAGTTATTTCATATCCTCGAACAGAACCTGCACCTCCTCCTGATCATTACTGTACAGCCATCACCCAAGCAGCACTCAGTTAATAGTCAATATGTGTCAAAGTTACCGCTTTTAATGATGTCAGCTGGGTTTATTTTGAGCACATATATGTATGTCTATATATTTAGCACACTGCCTTGTTGTAAAGACTTCTTCGATTCACATTCAGCAAACTTTTGGCCCTGGGGTTTGCAAGTACTGGTATAATTTTCCTTTGACTCCGGTATCTCCTCTCAGACAAACAAACAAACAATAAAACCTCTTGTATGCGACGCACCAATCAGCGGTGGAGAGGTACGGCGCGGCCCTTCATCAGACGTAAAAGAAAGACAGATGGCTGAAGGTAAGGCGTTTGCTCTTTCGTTTTGATATAGCATGGAGCCGCTGACATTTTAATTTGTCCCTTTTAAGCTATAGAGTCGGTGTTAATATGCCAAACAGTGGTCGTCTCTGATATATGCCAGGCCATGGTCACTTTATCCCGAATTCCAGTCATGGACAATGCTCTTTTATTTCCTTTGATTTTGTGTGTGTGTACATTATGTGTGCCATGACGTACATAAATGTAATCTCATAATGAGCTATGGGTCTGCACGCAGCACCGATTCAATAATAAGCCATAAATCATTCCAGCCAGTTATGACACTCCATAAAGCCTACGAAAGACACAAAGGCAAAAGTGTGCGTGAGCATAAATCCTTGTAGCCCTTGTGCTAACCTGTTATTTTAACATGAGAGAAGGTCAAAAACCCTTCACATCTGCACATCTACAGTTAAAACCGATAAGGATGCTGGCACACTGCTGCATTTATCTGGGTTTACACAGGGGTATCTCTAGCGCTGGAAAGAGTCCCATTGGGCTGTTTGGATGAAAGTGTGGGGGCAATTACATCCCCAACCCCCTCTGGACTCTTTCATTTACTGCAAGACTGGCTCCTTTAATACGGTGCGACTGGAAATCGCCGGATGAGGGCCTCTCTCACACTGAGTGCTATTGTGAAATGTCTTTAGATAATCAGACCACCGATAAACCCATATCATGAGGAAAATTACACCATTGCTAGATTAAAGGGAGTTTTTTTCCTCCCCCGATACTTCTAATATTGTAATTAGACAGCTTAATTTCAATTATAGATCTATTTGAATGGTTTTGTAATTGAAAAAGCATAAAATGCCCAAAATGCACCTCTTTTAAAAGAGTGCACACACATAAGTGCACTATTAAGCGCTCTCAACAAGGCCCCAAACAAGTATGCAACACAGATGTGAATGCTTAAATATACTTAATACTTGTATACTTGTTGCTAAACCTAGGGGCGCTAAATTTACCTTCAAATGTTCCCTCGACAAAAAGCCAATAGGATTTTTCCATTGTCTTCTGAATTATTACAGAAAATAAGCTCTGTGATCAATAAGAGTGTACTATTCTTACACGTTTTGTTCATCAATAATATTTTGTTCATCAATTTGTGTCATCAATATAACTAGTAGATAAATAGAGTAGATAAATGAGTAGATACATTTTCCTGTTCAGCATGATGACGTCTCAAACAACGTTTGTAGTCCTATTTGGCCACTTGCTAGCAACCGCCTTTTTCAAGAAATGTAAAAGCTGATGATGTATTTTATGTTGTAGAATAAAACGTGAAAATATCTTGAGCTTATGTTAACCACAGACCTCATTTCAGGCACTCTATTAGACACTCTATTAAACTGGATGTGTTGTCATTCAGATTGCTAGCTATAAAAGCTAAAAGATGTTGTTTAACTGAAATGCTCAACTTGATTCTTAAAGCTCTGCCATGACAGTAGCAGACCAAAAAGAAGAAGATAAAAAAAAAAAAAACACCACAGAAGAAGACAGTTTGCACAAATGTCTGTTATAGCCCCCCCTTGTGGCAACACTGAGAATGCAGTGCATACTTGTGTTGCATTTTGATTTGCAGTCTGACACATTTTGGAACGCAATGACGCATGTAATTGTCATTCACATACTTGGCTAAAGTATGTTTTGAGCCAGTGATTTTTCTCAATCAAACACATGGCCTGGAGTCAAATGTCCCTTCCAAAACATCACTGAAAATATTTTATCATCTATATTTAAAACATGAAAATTTCTTGCCCTCTACTTTGCATTTTAATCTTATTGGCAGTGTTTGTCTCAACATGCTGCCAAGGACCAAATTCATTGGCTGAGAGAGCTGTCAATCAATCAATATTATGTTTCCCACGTCCTTCATGCACGCGCTGCTTGTACGGATTGAGCGAGGTGGGAAAAAATGACCCCCGGATTACACAATTAAGTTTCCCGTGCACGGTTAGCGCCTCAGCCTCGTGTCTGCATCTCTAATTTAGCTTTGGCTACCGAGTGCTAGTTAAGAGCCTGAGGGAGAGAGACCGAGGGAAGACGGAAGATATTGAGATTTAAAGATAGAGTGAGTGAGTAAGAAAAGGGCAGATGGAAAACACCCCAGGCTTAGATGAAGAGAGAAATAGAATTAGCAATATATGTCGAGAGAAGGCTGTGAAAAGCTAGAGGAGTGGGGAAATGAGAGCCAGGGAGGGAGTCTTACGGGGAAGAGAGAAGCCCGACTTCCCTGGAAGAGGTTAAAAGCAGGCAGTCGGCGGCCCTCATCAGTCATTCTCCTGAATGGGATTTGAGGACAATAAACCTGTAGCACCCGGACGAATGGAGACGGAGTGCGCTGTCAGCAGCGCACGATTTATGGTGCCCAATTCCGCTGATCTCCCGCACAGAAACTCGGACTGATAAACAGTGATTAATCACCTTTACATCCGATTTCAGTGCCACCCCCTCCCCCAACAAAGTACATTAAATGCAGTCATAATTATTTCTTGTGAAAGCTTCCCTCTTTTTTTTTTTTTTTTTTGAACGGTGGGAGGGAAACAAGGGGCAACACGTGGGGGTCCATTTCGGCCATTCCGGAATGTTCCTTATTTAGTAAGCAAAATCTATATCTTATTTCCATTTTGTAGCCTCTCCACCGGTCGCCCTCTGGGGAACAGAGGAGGCATATGGTGTCGTTTAGGCTTGGCGAACTTTAGAGGCATGTTAAGACGACTTGAAAAATTAGCATCCAATAAATCAAGCAACACCGGCTCCACGAGCTAAGCTGCTGAAGTGCCGGACCACGATAAATCTGATTTGATGGGATGTTTTGGGAAGGTGTATGTACGGATGGGAGGCATGAAGGTGTATATGTTGCGATTAGAGAAGGAATCACATGCATGTTTCAGAGCATACTTGGGGGTCAAAGCATGCATAAACATTTTACATGCATCAGATTGCTTAGCATATTTGCATTTTTATGCGCACTACATATGCATATTGTGCGTATTCGATCGTGAGGATTCGTGTAACGGCTGCGTTCAATTGTGCGTTTATGCATGCCAGAACCGAGGGAGGGAGGGGGGATAGGGAGAGGAAAAAAGTCAGATAAAAATGATAAATGACTGCTTTCTGTCACCGATGGTTATTTAGAGTTTTGCTGTAAAGCTGTCCTGAAATGAACAGATTTTAGTCTAATGAGCAAAAAGGCAGGCCGTTAAAGAGCTGCTATGTGCTCAGCACTTCTTCCAAATGAAATACTGTAATACCATTTCCCCCTCATTAGGATGCAAAGGGCTCAAAGAACCAACGGCAATAAAGAAATCAAAGATCGAGAGGGGAAACAACAGCACAAAGAAAGACAACAAGCCAGTCAAACAAAGACGTTTCCTAATCTGCGCTTCAGAAAACAGTCTGTACCAGTGTTTCATCTCAGTGGGAAATGATGGCCTGGCTGATTATTGCTTTGTCAAATGCACTGTGCACGGTGCATGATGGGAGAACTGGGCGGCGTTTTAAAATCATTTCTTAAGTGTCTCTCTGAAGCGCTTGTCTCTGAATTTGATCTAGAAATCAAAGAACATCTGAAGAACAGTAAATCAAAGTAAGTATCCGAGCGGGACCCTGTGACCACAACACTCAAATGCAGTTTACCTGCATAAAATTCAGGACCATAGACAGCTCCCACCACTGGATTCAGCTTCCAGCCTGTAGAGGAATACACAGGGGAAGAGAGAATTAGCTCCGAATGCTTATCGCTGTGACCTGTGGAGTGTTTGTTTCTCGATCTTTCGCCTAGTAACTCAAGGGATCTGCGGGAATTTAAAAAGAAAGGATAAAAATCGGAGGGAAGAACGAAAAGAAGGGGGAAGAGGAAGGGATGTGATATGACAGGAAAATATTTAAGGTGACATTAAGTTAGAGTTAGGGGGCGGCAATATCAGGGCATTCGGAAGAGTGCGAGCGATATAGGAAGTGAAAGGGAGAGGGAGAATGAGAGACTGAGAGCAAGAGAGTAGTGAGTGCTGTCCGGTGTGCTGTCAGTGACAGATGGGGGCAGTAAAATAGCCTCCTCTCACTCCCCATTGGCTGTGACTGAAGTAGAGCTGGGGGGTCTACAATGCTGCTGATATATTTGATTCTTTCATTCCCCCTGTCTGTTTCTCTCTCTATTGCAGTCTGAGGAAATGAGCATCAGCCGAAGAGCTCAGGACCCCACCAAGACCCCTGTGCTGAATGAGCCACCTCTCTACCCCGATCCCCATCAGCCAAACTCTTTCCCCGGAGCTCCTGAACAGCACAAGGAGAGCTGTAGGGGCGGAGGTCGCTCTTTACATATAACCCCTTTTTAGTGGGACACAAAGTAGACAATGCATTGTTCATATTATACATGATGGCAGCTTAAAACAGCAGCCCAAAAAATAATTTGGGAACTTTAAATTCGATTAGACAATTTATANAAAAAATATTTATAAAAAATAATATATTAAAAAAATAATACTTTATATATAAATATTCGTAAAAAAAACAAAGAATTGTGTTTTAAATGACTAATTATGAAACATATAACAAATTATAATTTTATATGATCATTTATAAAAAATAATTCATGGTTGTGAAAAATGAAACATATTCATAGTAACTGGCCATAATTGAAAATCGAACCATTTGGGATTTTAAAGAACCCTCACATATCAACCAGAACAGAAGATAAAACAGAAGATAAAACATATAAAAAACTTATTAAAATAAATAATTGGGTTTTAAATTAGTTCTAAAATTTAAAAAATACATAATTTTAAATCATTTTAAAAATTATTACTATATTATTTTACTCCTTAATATTAAGATAAAGTATTTTGAGACTTTATTGTTGTGAAAAATGATACATGTTCATAGTTAAAGTTGTGATGAACTGTAGGAGTTACTCTAACAGCATAGAACTTGAGGAGAAATGACTTTATAACTTAGGAATAGTTGGTTAAAATAAATTGCATCATGATCCAAAAATCTAACAAAAGCATCTTTTTTTGGCAGTTTCTTTTTTTTTTCTCTCTCTCTCCATATGCTGCTTGGTTTGATATATATTATCTAATGCAAGGAAATGTACACATTTTAAGTGTAGAAATACATTTGGGTCCACTGAATGTGTTTAACGTACTATAAAGTGGAAAAATATACAAAAAAACATAAGCTCTTACCGTTTGTATAGGGGTTGGCCACTTTTTTGTTTGTCATTACTCTTGCCGTTGCATTATTTACCTGTGAAAAAGAAAGAAGATATGAGAAGCAAAACCCAAACCAGAACACAAAGAATACATATGTATGTGCCACAGGCATGAATGTGAATACAATCTGGTTCATGCTTCTCCGCAAAGTAAAAAAACCAACAACATTCACATGCTCTAATTATCAGTTGAAAAATTATGAGATGCTAAAAATGAAAGCGATCCATCAAGCTCTGATCTTCTGTTTTCCTGCTGGATGTAGGATCTAACCCAGGCTGTTTGTAGAAGAACTGGATGATGACATCTGGTTCAACATGTAATGAAACAGAGCAGCTCTGGAAATGGGCTTTAATGAAACCCAGAGTATATTGGAATTCCCCACTAGCCAAGCTGTGGGAGCTTCCTTGAGGCTTTCTCTGAAATTTCATCTGCCACATCGTCTAGACAGTTCTACATATTCACAGACACTACAACCCTGAAGCGGTGACTTCATGAGCACTAAATTTAACCTCAGGAAGAAGGAGCCATATTGTACAAGGTCTTCTGGTTATGCTGATTATGGTAACAACACCAGAAGAAGCTTAATATGGTGGCTGGTTTATTTATCCTAGAATGCACATGCATTTGAGCTAAAAAAGCAACATGAAACCATTGTTGTCAGATTTGATTGTAACACTGATATATAATCTTGAGCTTTCGGCATTTCCCCATTCAGATAAATAGGAGCTGTACGTGGATGCCTGATGCCTACACAGAAAATAGCTGTTCTGGGACATTACCAAGATGGCCGCCGAGTGAACTGACTTGCCTTAAAGGGACTTTAGTAACACACAGAGAGGCCAAGCAGCTTGTTGGGAGGCGCCAAAGGAATTTAAACATGGCCGCTGGCAACAGAAGCCATGTTAGTATTTCACCCTCATGTTAATTAGCGTTAATAGCTTTCCGTTCCACAGGGCCCATGGAGGTCATTTAGCTTGAGGAAACAACTGGCCTCGACTCTCCCTTGATATATAGGTCTAGGTATTGTTTGTGCATTACATGAATTATCTTAATTGTCCTATAGAAAATCTTAATAGCCCTGTGGAGAAGAGGGAAAAAAGAGAGAGAGAGAGAGAGAGAAAGAGTCTGTGTCCTCAAGTAAGTAAACCTCGGATGTTTGGGATAAACAAGTGAGTTTTTAAGTTACACTGACAGGCCTTTGATATCTCGAGATGAAAATAAAATGTATATTTTCAGAGATGGCGCATCACATTACCGGTTAACACACACCGTAAGTGATAATAAAAAGTTCAAAAGCTTCTTTAAATACAGCTGCACATACACATCAAAGCAGAATCTGATGGCATGCACATCAAACACACATACATAATTATCACATGACACATGTATTATTTATCCATAAAACCAAAAAGACACACGAAACGTGCAGCATGCACACAGCAAGTGAGCAGTAGCGATGCAATGCGGTGAAATGAGACGGTGCATGCATGTTTCATCAAACTGACAGTGCTTATGTTCTCATGGGACAGGGATGATGGGATATTGATAGTTAGATTAGGAAAGCACCTCAATTTTGCGTCCCTCTACGATTGTACCATTTAATTTCTCCCGTGCGCGGTCTGCGTCTGCGCTTGTTTCAAAAGTTACAAAACCAAAACCCTAAGATGATGTGATCATAAAGGATTCCCAGTAAAAGATGAAGGGGATGGTTGAAGATATTCGAATGGGCAACAAATAAAGTGAGTGAGAAAAGAAGAAAGAGAAAGAGGGAAAGAGAGAAAGGTCACAGTCAGCAGGGTTGCAAATCCGATATATTAGTAAGAAGTGAAATTAGGACTTTAGGGTGAGAGCTACTGGAAAAGAGACACTGAGAGAGAAAGCAATCTGGGATTATATTTAACAATTCTGCATTAATACTGAAACAGTTGGCTTGCATGCATGTGTACATTATCTTGCATTTGTAAGTGCGTCAAGCATATCACTGAGTATCAAACTGTCATTCTTTATAAACACAGATATTGTCCTTGTCTTTAAATGATATGAACTAATGTACGGAATATTTCCAAGGCCACATATAAGCTCAGAAGTTTAATGCACACAATCCTGCGCTCTAGCAGGGAAGCGCCTGCTCTGTCCCCGCACCCCCACCTCTGCTGTCAGCAGTGAGTTATGGCCAACTGCTTCCCAAACGCCATATCCGGAACAGCTATTAGGTATGCACAGCAAACAAGAGCGTGGAACAAGCCCTGGTCTTTTAGTTCATACACACTATGCAAGTACGGCCTGGTAATTGCTTTGGGAGGCCTGTGAGTATGATATGCATACATGGACACCCTATTCCATGTGTCTGGCATGAATAAAGACCAGCCCAGGAGTCCTTGGCCTGCGAGGAAACAGAAAAATCAAAAAGGAATGGGTGCAAAATTAATCCTTTTGACATTTTGCGCTACAGTGTTCAACATAGCGCTTGTAGTTTTTCCCTTTTATCACGGATTTAATTAGCTTACACAGCTAGAAAGCTGAGCCACTATCTTTTGAATAACACAAACATACAGTACTTGCTCTGTTCCAAAACCTAGTGAGCTGCCTACAGGGGCAGTATTTTAAGGGATCATAGGCACAGAGGCTGTTCCAAAAGGTAGGCAACTCTTGATGTCTTGTTTCTGCATAAAAAATATTATTTATAAATAATATATAATAAATAAATATATATATCTAAAAAAATGTACATATAATATAATANATTATATAATAGCAGTGTTGATAAAATATTTTTAGATACACAAGTATATTTTTATATTTTATATAAAAATATATTTATAATCAACCCTGCTATTATATATATATATAAATATAAAATAGCAGTGTTGATCTGAGATTTATATATATATATATAACCAAAAAACTAAAAAGAATCAGTTTAGTTTTATTAAAAGTTGATTATTTTCCCTTATATTTGCATATGCCAAGTCATTTTATGCTTATTAGCATACAAGTGTTAGATTAGCAACATGATAATGCCAAAGTCTGTTGGAATCCATTGTGAATTAAGTATACATACATAGGCAGCTTTCTAGGTTTTGGAACAGAGCTACTGAGGAATTCAAAAGACCAGAAGAAAACAGGCTATTTGTGAACGAATGGCTGATCTTATAATGTGCGTTGCTTAGGTTGAGCACACTGTGATGGTTTGTTCCTGCAGATTCACCCCTGTGAATCAACTAGGTGAGAGAAGTTCTCCTCAGCAAAATGTCACCCTCCTTTGAGACCAGCAGTGCTATATGGAAGAATGGCTATATATAACCCATTTCCAGCGCAAGACTGGAGACTTAAACAGCTGAATCCTATTACAGTAGGACAGCTCTAAGAGCAGAATCACTGCGTGTTGGTCAGACCTCACTTCATTGAATTATAACTGGGCGAGTTAACTTGTACTCAGCTGAAACCACTCAGTTGTCTCTCTGCGCAGCTACCTTTCCAAAACGTGTCTCGGCTCAGTGTGAGCGAGTGTGAGAGTGTGACGTTTGAGTCACTTTGCGGCTGCTGTGTAAGAGCTGTAATTATTCGGCTCATGAAGGGAAGAGGAGACCTGTAGGGAGGAAGAAGTATGAAGTGACAAAGAACTGTTCTTCCAGCTGACTTACCTTAGAGCCCCGCTCGTTAAAAATAATTTCCACATCCAAAATTTTCCCAAATTGCTGTGGAGAGAAAAGGAGATGGGGAAAAAAAATTAAAGAGGAGAGACAGGGGAGAAAGAAAGAAAGGAAGACAGAGAGGGAGAGAGAAGGAGTAATTAGAACTCATCTCTTCTGCAGTTTGTCAGGAAACTTGAGCACTTGATTGCACAGGGAGCTAAAATAGTAAACCCACCGTTTTCTTTGGAGCTATGAATACGCAAGACAAACCTTCACGCATCTCTTTTGCCATGACAGCAAAATGATGCTGACAAACACAACTGATCAGTAATAATTTCATTTGGCTTTAAAAGTAACACATTACAACGTTACTCAATATAAAACAACTAATTGCATTGTCTCTCAATATGGAAATTGAAAAGGTTCTTTTGCTACTTTCTCTCACCGTTAACTGACTGAAATTGTGTTTGGGGTGGAATGCTAATTTAGTTAAACACTGCAAAGTATATACTGTGCATTTTTTAAGAGAAACAGTAGACATTATTCTACAATAAACAAATTTAAAAAATATATATACAACAATTAGTTCCAGGCTGTATATTTGGAGTGGGAAGTGACTGCATCCGAAATCACATACTTTCAAAGTAGGTACTTCTTTTGAAGCAATTACTCATATAGTACTAATGTGTGTAGTATGAATGTAATCTGGATGTACTACATTTGTCATCTTGTCATTATCATGTGTACTTTTCACCTACTGTTTTATAAAGATTGTGAATTTGGACATACTATTTTTTGTATTTCACAAACTATTTTTGTTGCGTAACAGAATGTGAAAGAGTAGTCAATGAATCATTCACTCATTCGATTTGTACAAAACAATAATTCATTTTGGTCACTGAATTCTGAACCACATACTACTATTACTATTTGTTTTTCATATCTTTCAATGCCAGAAATAGTAATGTTTTTATGAATGTCCGTAAATCATTCACACTGATTTGTTCAAAAAACACTAATTCATTCAGGAATGAAACAAGTGACTGTCATAATGAGTGAGTCAACGAATCATTCACTAATTTGATTTTTTCAAAACAATGATTCATTCAGGAAGAAAACAATTGACTCTCTTTATGAATGAGTCACCAAATCAACTCATTTGATTTGATTAAAACCTAACCCTAACACTGATCAATTAAGTAACAAAAAAAGTTACTAGTTATGTTTAACGTGAAGCAGTGACGATCGGTGTATGACATCAAAGTACCGCGAAAGCGATTCAAAAGCATAGGGAGCAGTGGCGGCTACTGGTCTGTCAGAAAGGGGAAGCTCATTTTCGGCCTACATCATAAAATTGTCTATTTATTTAAAAGTAAATTCTGCCCTACGTTCCTTTTCAAGAAAATGGTCTGTGACCCTGTCGTACCAACTAGGAGTCTTTTCAAGTAAAAAAATATTAAACTCTGTAAAACTGAAACAAGGAATGTGGTGTATAATTGTGTGAAATGTATGATGAAAATCAAGCAATTTCGCCGAGCAAATATCAAAGAAATAGTTTGCAGCAGTTTTTATTTCGACTGAACTTGAGAAATCCGCGATGGGACTGAGCGCGAATAGCTTCAGTGATTCCTTATAGTACAGAATCGCTGTCAGTCAAAAGGAGATGCAGTCTTTCGACAGACCCTCCAATCATCACGCAGAAGCTCGGAGTCCGGGCCAGCCCACTCCCCATTCACCCCCAGAGACGCTGAGCGTCCGTGGGCGGGACATAATCGCAGCGTTTATCCAATGACCGTCTAGTTTCGAAGCGCTGAAAAAAACCGTTCAAAGCAGCCCCATTGAAGTCAATGGACGCTGGGCTTCAATAGGGAAATGCACTGTGACACTGCGGGAATGTATGAGAAGGAAATCGAGTCAGCCGACCTGCTATATGTAACTGATTCTGAACGAACTCGTCTTTGAGATGAACGTTTTCTAACGCATTTTTAGTCAATAAAATGTTAATACAATAGTACATATTTGACCATTAATTTTGTGACATTATAAGGGAAGCCGAGCTTCCCTTGCAGTCTTAAAGAAATCGTCCCTGATAGGGAGCCATCTGCTGCTCTCTAATTGCTCTTGCAGTACTTTGATGTCATACACCGATTGATCTGCGCAGTGCTGCTTCAAGCCGAACACACCAATTCTCGAACACAATGATTTATGAGTGAGTCAATGAATCATTCACTAATTTGATTCATTAAAAATACAGACTGACTCGGGAAGGAAAAGTGACTCTCTATATGAGTGAGTCACCAAATAAACCACTCATTTGATTAGTTCAAAACACTGATTGATTCAGGAAAAAAACAAGTTACTGTTTCTTATGAGTGAATCACTTATTAATTATGAACTGATTCATTCACATATTAACTTTTCATGACACACAACAACTACAAAACATTGCTTGCACAACTATTTGCTCTTCTATCACTTTTTCAATTATAAAAATAAAAACGTAAAAAAGTATCTCGTTACGTCTTTGAAAAAGTAACTCAGGTCCTATGATGTAAATTTAATTGAAGCCTTTTATTTGTGGCTGCCTAACCAATTGTGCAACATGAAGCTCTCGGCTGGGTCGGGACTCTGGGAACAAGCAGGACATACTGCTGATGGGAGCAAACTTTAAAAGATCACAGCAGCACCCTGCTGTGTATGCACCAGTGCTCTTAATGACACGATATGGCTTGTTATTTTCTGTGGTGTTTTTGACTGATAAAAGCTGGCCGAAGCCACAGCAGAGGGTATTTCTGGCTTGACTTAACACCAAACGCCCGACTCAATTAAAAAAAGGATAATTGGATATAGAGCAGCCATCATCGCTGATGATAAACCTTATATTTGTTTATTATCTCATTGACGAATACCATCCTCGTAATTACCTGTCACTTCGGGTATTATTTTCCAGCTATTTGCGCTCCGTTCTGTGGTTTTATCTGATTGTCATTCTCACGGCCCTATGAAACGCCCAATATCTCATTTTTATTCTCTAATTAGCATTAGCCATGAGGCACTGACCACTCCCTCCGAGATATGGCTTTGTCTGGAAGCTCCTTTCAGCTGCTGAATGGATTTGCAAACCGGCTGCCAAGGAAAGAAGCCCAAACGTTCTTAGCCTTGGACTGAATGTCGCTCGTACCTGTGACCAAAAGGTGAACCCTGAAGAGGCTGCAGCCTGATTAGGGGTGATAAACACCACCCTCGCTGCACGTAATGCAGAGCGCTACAACATTAACCTCTCTTGCCTTATGCTAATCGGGATCCTGGTTAGGGAGCTCCACAACGAGACCTTGAATCAAGCAGGTATATTTCAATAAATAAATAAACATGCAAGCACATGCAACGCAAGGTCACCGCTGCTTTAGCCGAAGGAGGAGACAGCTTCTTAAAGAAGTAATTTGGAACAGGCTTAAATAATTGGTTAGATGGAAGCAGGAGACACAGGAAGCTCCAGGGTGCAGTGCTATAAATGTGCTGGGAAGCATGACTGTTTATATGAAAGCGTAGGACAGCAATTAGAGCAACCGCACAAAATGACACATGTGATAAAGGTTCTGTTTGCATTTCTCTCTTCCACTTTGGCGGTCGCCGGAGAGGAGTGACGGCCAGCCTGGCTCTCCCTGGAGGGTTAACGGCGCTTAAGCGTTCCATTTAACGTGGCCGGCTTTGGAGATCATTACGGAACGTGGCGGAATGAAAGCAAAACCTTAAGTTCCCCTAATGGGTGGAATGAAAGCAGGTTTTAATTGCTGTCTAAAATGGCTGTATTATTTCATTAAAACTAATTACCCTGTCAAGCAGGCCGCATCGGCTTCATTTCAGCACAACAGGGGAGAAATGGGCCTTCCAGGCACCTACGGCTCAATGGGATTGATCGAGGGCCCAGGTCACTAATAAGGTTAAGAAGAGCCGCCTTTCATCCGCCCAGCCGTGGGGAGAACCCGAGGGGGACTGTATATGTGCATGTCTCCGGTGACGAGGAGGCTGAGCGCGCTGCTCTGATCTCATGCGGGGGAAAAAAGTGACGCCTCACAGTTCATTTTGGCCGGCTGTTGCTTGATCTACCGCGCTTGTTTTTCCAGCCCAATTCAAATTCCACAGACAAAGCCAAACAGCTGCTACTTGACACGATTCCCTCCATTTGTTCAAATTAAGATGCTTTTTTCCCCCTCCGCCAGAGTCAGATTCAAACGCCGGCATTTGCATCTCAGCGTGAACCTGCTCACGACCGCAGACGATTCGCTCTAAACAAAGTCTGCGGATGCTAATGGTTTTAACCCACCCTAATGGGCTTATGGTATTGCTGAAATATTTCCCAGGGTAGTCATCCCTGGGAAAACTGAACTAATCACACACAGTCACCATAGGCCCAATCATCGCCATCGCCGTGCAGCAGAGAGCTTTAATAAGAGTGTAGGCCTACATGAAATTAGGATCAATGGGAGATCGCAGTGTGAGACTGCTGGTGGTCCACACACTTGATAGGTTGGGAAAACACTTCACGAGAGTCGTTTGAACGAGTCACAGACGCTGTGCAAACGAATGGAGAGTAGTTAAAAAAGTGAGTCAGTAGTGTGACATTAAGTCAGTTTTGTTTGGAAATCAAGCAGGTATCATTATAAACCCATTACAAAACCATATGGGGCTTCTACTCTTGTTTGAGATTCTAGGTAAACCTCTGCACTCCCTTGGGTGATCAATATTTTAGAAGATTCAAACCTCTAAGTGAAATACAGAGGGGAATAACGGTCTATTAATCCAGAATAACAAAGTACCTGTTTTAATCTAACACTAACTTTCCTCAGTGCTAGGGGACATTTTTATTGCTAGTATATACATACAGAATGCTGCATGCACTGATCTGTAGGATTGCTCAAATCAATGCAGGGGAGTATTATGGGAGGAGTTGGACTTTGTAAGCACAATTTTGCAGCCTCAGTGTGGAATCGTCATGGTGGTGCTTTAAAACCAATTTCATACACTAGCATTAAATCCACATACTCATCTGTATAATTGCTTTGGATGTCTTTTTCTAATTATAAAATGAGGCTCAAATAAGGTTGGGTAATGGAGCTTTTTAATCGTTGCTCTTTGTTTGACTGTTGCCCAAGCCAGTGTACTCGAATGAGGAAAAAGACTCGTAAAATTGCAGTTTTTATTATCAGCTATTCTAAATTGAATTTCCATCTTGCTAAATTGAGAAATCAGAAATGGTTTAGAAAGCTGTCTTGGAGTTTAAAATGAGTGTGATCTGTGACTGTTTTTCTACAATAATCCAGACTTAAGACTTAACATTGAAAGGCAGAAATAATTCAATTGAAGGTTTCATTTAAAATCTAGATAATGAAGAGAACTGAGTCTGAGAACTGTGAGAAAAGTGATAAAATACTAAAGCACATATAGTGTAAAAGTGTTGGGGTCAGTAAGATTTTTTAAAAATATTTTTGAAAGAGGTCTTTTATGTAAGGAGCCCCTAAAGGGACATGGTGATGCAAAAAATATGAGATGGGAGGAAAAAATATATTTCAATGCTTTTGCGTTCACTCAAAAAACTTTTGTGTTCTTTGCAAGCGAACGCAAAGTTTCTTGGGGGAAACAACCATTTTGTGAGTGAATGCAAAGTTTTTCAGGGGACCGCAAAACATTTGTGAGAGATTGCAAAAACCTTGACGTATAAGTTTCCCTCCCATCTCATATTTTTGTCCTTCATGTCCCTTTAGAGGCTCCGTACTTATGCTCCAAGGCTGCAGTTATTTGATCAAAATACACTTAAAACTGTAATATTGTGAAATATTATTAAAAATTAAAATAGTTTTCTATTTCAATAGAAATCTACTGAAATAGAAAATTATTGTAATTTTTAATAATATTTCACATTATTATTACAGTTTTTACTATATATATATATATATATTTTTTTTTATTATTATTATTTTTTTTTT
>RJVU01067793.1:7519441-7543012 GCA_003731715.1 Anabarilius grahami | reverse complement strand
ACTTATGATTTATAATAATAAAATAATATTTATATTATTTATTATAATAATATTATAATTTGTTTTTAATTTAAAATTATGCTGTTTTTGCATTTTCTGTGCAGATTTTAGAAGAAAATGTGTGGCGTGGATTAAACATACTATAGCTGGAAGAATAGAAAAAATATTTAATAAACAAGCACAATATCAGTGAAAATATCTAGTCTTGTTTATCCAAATGTACGAGATTTATACACTTTAAATTCAATCATACTAAATATGATGAAACAATACAGAAAGAAACACTATGAAATAATAAATCAATATCTATAAAGAAAAATATTATCTAACAAAATGCTCTTGAGGGAGGATCAGGTTAGTGCATAGCTGAATTAATAATTAATCCAGATGTGATGCAATGTCTGACAGATGCATAAGACTCCTCTGCATTTAAAAGTTTGTCTTGTTTTTCAGCCATTGTGTGCAGACATGTTCAATGAAGGAAAAAGCATGGTGAGCGCAGCACCCGAGCGGCAGCCCTTCATGTATATAATGAATTAGAAGAACATGGGAGCACAGATGAAGAGATGATGTCAGCTAAACTTCCCCCGGCTTAGCAGGATCAATGAGAGAGAAGTGCTGAAGGCAGCTACATTTGGCTGGGCCCATAGACAGCTGTATACTCACGCTGTAGAGAGAGAGAGAGAGAGAGAGAGAGAGAAAGAAAGAAAGAAAGAAAGAAAGAAAGAAAGAAAGAAAGAAAGAAAGAAAGAAAGAAAGGAAGGAAGGAAGGAAGGAAGGAAGGAAGGGTGTTGCTATGTGGTTGCTATGGTGTTCTGCTGGGTTTCTAGGTGGTTACTTCCTGTCCTAAAACAGTTCAACCCAAAGTCTCTGGCTACATTCACAGCAACAGAATACGGTTGTCAGTCTTTAATATGGTTACATTTACACACAGGTCAGTTTTTTACAGGAGCGACAAACGCATTCTATAACCGAACTCAGACCAGTAAATATTCATGACGCACAACCACATTCTCTGAAAACCTGTGACAGAGAAACAGAACTGGACTGGACTGCCATGTCATACAGTGCGAGAGAACTGCTCTGCGTTGCACAAACGCATGTTTAATGTTTGTGTGTTGCAGGATTTATACGTGGGTTTCAGTAACTTACAGGCATAGATATTACTTTGGTCACTGTATTTTTACTGGTAAGAGCATACGTGGTTGACTCCCATTGCATGTTCATACAGACAGTATTTGAGACGCTACTTTAAGTTGCTGTGTGAACACACCTGCAAATAAATGCAGTTGTCAATCCCAAAAAACTGACGGTGTGAACGTAGCCTATTTGAAATGGGTTGGGGTCCTACAGGGTGAGTCTATGGGATATTTTTGCCTTTTACATCATCTGCCAAGTGAAAATTGGTCTGAAAAAAGTCACTTAGAAAAGTAAAGCTGCATGATTTGAGGTATCATTCATGTCTGCAACACAAACCGTGAGGAACACGTTAATAATAAAACCTCTAACCCTTAGTATAAACAATAGTAGTAGACTTACATTAAATACTTAAAAAAAGACGAAGTCAATGGAGTATGAAACGCAAGATATGGTGAAATGGCTAAGGTTTTGGATCCTATTAAGCTTAGCAAAAAGCCCAAAACAGGCCAAAAGAATAGGCCTTTTACCACATAAAATGAGTACTCAAATAAATTCTGAATTCAGATAAGAGATTAAAAACTGATGAATCAAAACATCCTCACACATGATTTCTAGGGATCCTATTGAATTGGTTTGGCAATCATTTTTGATAGCATTAAGATTTATCTGTACATTTCTAAGCATGTTTTTCTTGTATTTCAAGTACATAGTTAATTATAATAAGTGGGCTGGACAAATTCCCCCTCATTAAACACAAAACACACAAGAGATATGAATCATAGAAGACGGCAATATATCATGTATTAGGTAATGAAGATATAATGAGATATCTATCACTCCATCCCTTTTCGCTCGCACCCTGACAGAGAAAAATAGAGGGAAAAGACGAAGTAAACGCAATTATGTAGACACAGCTAAGAACATAATACCAACTCAAATGCAAAAGATTTGGACCTGCAAGGCGTTCATTTTTCCACTCATTACTGAGAGAAGGTGAAAAATGGCATGATAAAATATCAGCTGAAATGAGATTTTAAAGTTTAACTCGCTGAACAAAATCATTATTGCAGAGGACATATGTCTTTACAGGGGAAATTACACCAGTAACATGACAGAAGCGACTTTACATTTCTATGGGTCTCGCAGATTTATCTTTTTCGCAATTAACAGAAAAAAATAATAAAACAAGTAGACAAACATCTTTACATCTTCTGTGCTTATCTAATATTTATTCAAGCAACTTTACTGAAAGAAAGAAAAAAGAGTAATTTTAACCTTACAGTAGCTACAACATGACTAGCTCTACCAAAGGCAATTTTGAAAGGAAAACAAACACAAAGCTAAGAGTAAAAATATTAATGTACAAGACGACGCTCCGAAACAAATTAATGTACCATATTTTCTAACCTATGCACAATTCTAAATTTTTGTTGCATTTAACATCTTCTCACATTCCAGCTCTAAGATTCCTCACATCACAGAGCCAGACAGCAAGGCTGGACAACATAAACTATTGCCTTTTAAAAAACTTTTAAAGACACAGGAGCTGCCACTGTGGCTTAAAGGGATAGTTCACCCAAAAATAAAACTTGTCATTTAATCACCCTCAAGTCCAAGTTCCAAACCTGTTGGAAATTCTTCTGCAGGACACAAAAGATGTTGTTTTGAAAAATATCTCAGTCCATTCAATGCCATACAAAGCCTTTTTTTTCCTTCCATACAATGAAAGTCAATGGTGTCCACTGTTGTTTTAGACCCCATTGATTTTCATTGTATCGACAAAAACAGTTAAAATATAGCTCAAAATATATTTTTTTGTGCTTTGAAAAAGAAAGAGAATCATACAGGTTTGTAATGACATGAGGGTGAGTAAACGATGACAGAATATTCATCTTTTTAGTGAACCATCACTTTACATTGGCCAGACTGAACTTTTTCTCCCTTAATAATGTACTTTTATTGTGTGTTTAAATTTAGTTCCAACTAGTCCTGTTGCTCCCTATGGATGATTATTAGATGATGTGCTTAAACGTTGCTAAATGTCATGTCACCCTACTACATGTCATGTGGTCAATCAGTCTTTTTTGGGAATGATGAAGGTAAGTTTGAACTTTTGCTACAGGTTATACAGTATAACAACAGCGAAACCTCTGAACCATTAAATGTCGAGGGTCACCAACTTCTGCTTTTTCCATCTGACAACTTCCTCATCTTCTCTAATGCACAGACTCTCCCAATGGGCTCTCCGGGGTCTCTGTGAGAGGACACCGTGTTTACCAGCACATTGGCACTATCAATCATTGCAGCTATTTAGACAGTCAAGCCCTGTTAAGATAAAGCACACGGGTCGGCTCTGGATCCACACAGCCTGTCGTCCTGCCCCTTGTGTATGCCGCCTGAGGTCGGCGAGCAGCGGAGGCCCGTAGCCCTTGCCTGATGGTGGTAGATGGAAAGCCGAGCAGATGGATGGGCAAGCGGAGGTGCAATTACCCCCTGGTGCCCCCGCTCCCTGGGCTGCACCTCTTCCCGCTCCCTCATCCTCATCCATCACGCCGGTGCCATCGGTCATTCACATGCTCTGTCTGCAGTCGCTCTGGAGAGAGCAGAGCTATCTATCATGTCTAACAGGTGAGCGGTGCGAAGGCGCGGACTCGCCCATTACCGACCGGCGGAGCGTGGCCTCTGAGAGCCTCCAATTCCTCGCTCTGCCCAACGAAGTGCTGGAGAGAAGGATGAGGGCTTTGATTTGCTTACTTTATGGGAACACGTATTGACTAGGTCTTCTCAGATGTAAGTCATCATGTAGCGACGCGGAGCAGCGAGTAACGGACAGTGATAAAAATGAAGAGAAATCGTGGGGCTACTTCACATTCATCTTGCACGCTTTGCTTAAAAAGAGGACAATTGTTCTGCCATAACAAGTGCTTTGTAAAACACACAGTCCAGCTCGCTCACTCTCGACTAGAATGATATAATCTCTCTGGCTTTATTCGGAGCACTTCCCCTGCTCTTGAGAGTGGCGGCTTGGAGTGCTCTTCTCTGGAGGAGTTGACACCAGGCCAGGAGAGGGAGAGGAGAGGTATGCGTTCGAGATTCCGCACTCCAGGTTTGGATCTAATTATCTCATCGTCACCACTAAGCAGCCATCTACAGGGGGTTCGTCTGCGCAATTTGCCTTTTAATTTGTGTTAATTGCATGTTAATTATATTGCAGCTAGCATGGGCTGCATCTGTCTCTTTCAGAGACAAGGTTTCAGAGGGCTTTGCTCTCCCAAGTTCTGCAGACGAGGTGAAAAGTAATTAAAAGTGTTCGCCGTTCAAGGCGGAGGCAAAGTCCCTGCTCACTCGGGTTGCCAGGTTGTTCTCTGGAGGACGTCGTGAGATGTTTAGGTGGAGGATTTGATGTCTTTCTTGTACATGTAGATGGACTATAACCCTCTCTAAATCACTCCATTTACCAGGAGGACAATGGGGAGGAGCCAAGTAACCTGCATTAGGGTTTCAGAATGAGGATCCTGCCAAAAAAGCTAATAGTAAATCCATATGGGAGGATTTTACGGTCAGCTAAGAAAAGCTCCTCAAATTAACCCCAAGTAGGTATATTAGCCCCTCTAAAGGTTTATGACAGCCAATTACTACAACTGAAGTGAGGAATGTTACATAACGTTCCATTTGCCAGAGTCTGGGATTATGTATGCCAAAAGATTTACTGAATGACAAATGTGGACTATTTATCGCTCTAACATACTCTTTCTAGGACATTTTTAGTAAATATGTGTCATTTCAAGTTTCAATTGATTGTTCCCACATGCAACCAGAAAACAAAAGCTAAATGTGTGGGCTAAAAAAAAAAAAAAGGTCTTCAAAGCAGTTGGCCGCAAGGTAGTGCCAGAGAAAAAAACATACAATGTATTTTTAGGGCTGCCAAAGTCAATTTTTTAAAACATATTAATACGAAAACAAGAAAATCCCGCACACTATCTAGGATAGTGTTTTCGTATTTTGACTATACCAGTCTTTTTTCCTACGCACCTATCTATGACCTACAGGTGTGCGACGCTAATTGATCATTAAAACATATTAAAAAAATATGTTTAAGGTAATATTTATTTACATTCACCAAATTTGATAATAAAACTATAATATAAAAGATATTTAATTCTGCTTTCTAAAGGCCAGTGAGATTAAATTAATTACTATTATTTTAATTATATTGACAGCACTAGTTTTTAACAGGAAGGATATAATATAACATAATATAATATACATTTAATTAAACATAAAAATAAAAAGGTAAAACATTTTGCTTCAGTAAAACAACAGTATAAAAACCAATTATAACATTTTAGAAGAAACATTTAAAATGTCACACCAAGTAATTTATACACAAAAACATATAGCTGCCTTTATATAAAGACCCCTTAAAAGGAGATCATCGATCTTCTCATTTGCATTTAATGCTAGACTTCTGAAACGCTGGTCTACAATCATTCCATGCAGCCGATGCGCTTCTTGTTTCCATTCCTGTTGTAGAGGAGCAACTTCCCAACACTTCACATTCCACAAGGAATGGAGCAGCCAAGCAGTACCAAGAAATAATTGCCTGAACATTATCATACACCACCACATTGGACCTCACATCCAAGCCCCCTTCCCTACCGCAACGTCACAGAAGGCTTGTATTTGCACACATTCGTGTGTGTCCATGTTTGTATGTGCGGTTGGGTGGGGAATGAGTCCTGCTAAATCGTTTCCATTGCCGCACTCATTCAGTGTTATCTGCAAATCACTTTCAAAGTGCTCAGCTCAGCACTTCCCCCTTCAGAATGCCCCTACAACCACATAATTGAAACTATCTGATTGGAAAGCTGCCAAGCAGGTAGATTACATCCGATTAGGGCCAAACCAGCGCTTCACTTAAAGGGATTAGCTTGAGCCGCTTTATATTTTTTTGTTCTTCCACACTTCTGCTCCCCTCCCCTCCGATCCCATCATCCCTCCCTCCCACTGAGATGCGAATACAAACCGTCACCTGTCATCTAGAAAGAAGACACTGGCCTTTCAGTCTTGTGCAAAGCTCTAATTAATTAGACGAGGTAATCTGACTCACAACAAGTTTAGCCGGTAACAAATATGGAGGCTTAAAGAGCGTGTAGACCTGTATTATCAATGGCACAGTAAAAACTACTCAGGGAAGACCGCCAAGAATAAGTGCAGGAAATGGAAATGGCATTCCCTTAATAACATAACATCACGCTCCTTTGAGCAGTACGGCTGTGTTTGAGCGAGTTGCAAATCAAAGTTTAGACAATCCCACCCAAGTCAATATGACAGTCGTAGTGGAAAACTGTTAGCACGTACCCTAAAGAGAGGTTAGTACTCTTTTATCGCAGAGTTACCGAGCATCTAGAGTCTGTGCTGTTGTGATGATGTGATCTGATATGTGATCTGATGTGATTACCGTCCACTCTCTGAGGTGTAGTGTTCCTTCTTTGCTAATGATCCTCCACAGGGAAAGAGAAAAGGGGGAGAAAGGAAGAATTTCCCTGGTGGGTTTGGCCAGAATGACAGTTTAAGTACAACCTCCAATCGAGCCGTAGATTAGCCCAGCCAGAGCTCAGGTGCCTTTACAGGGCCTGTCAGCATCACTTCTCTGCGATCTGCTGAGCGTGGGATTATATCTACTTCCTTTAAACCACACCACCTCAGAGCTTTACACATATCCCAATCAGAAAGAGAAAAAGATTACATTTTTCATCCATTCTTTTTCCCCCCTAAGGCCAAAAAGACCTTGTACTTCTTTTTGCATTGAAGAAAAGTTTTACGCTCTTTAATTTCTCTTTCCCACCCTTCTCTTATGCCCTTTCTCTGGCTGTCTCATTTCACTCCCTGGTTACCTATGATGTGAATTTGGGGTCTATCCTCAAAAAAATCTTGTTAATGTAAGAAATACAATAGTTTAGCAACAATAAGTGTTAGATTCTGTATTTATTTGGTTACCTAGACAAAATTGTCCAAAATTTCTGACAATATTTCTGGTGAATATATAATGACTAGCCGATACTCAAATCTTTTACAAGGCCAACAATATAGGGGGTCTTGTAAAAGATGAGTGTCAAGCCCTGAAACCAGCCCTTTATATAAAATCTAATAAAATCTAAGTGCTAAAATAAAATAATAAAATAAAACGGCTCTCAGGGAATCTGTCCTTTTTTTTCCAGCATTTCCTCCAAGTGTAAATGTATGTTTTCATCAAAGGCCTATAGGAACCAAGAAAGGGTAGCACAAACAGACAATACGCAACTTACCCATGGGACCAGGTCTAAGGACAGTCTCTCCTCTCAGAGTTTCTTTTATTTCATCATGTGCTTGTCATATGCTCAGATAGAGCACTTGGGCAGCACTCGTTAAGTGGTCCATTGAGACATTTGTGATATTGTTAGCCATTGTAAATGGCTCCATGGGGTTTAAGATATGGAGCCATGTGATAGCCATGGCTTAAAGCTTGATAAAATGGAGAGAGAAAGCAGAAGAACTCTTTAAATGGGGAAGGATGTTTTTTCTCTAAATGTCTCTTATTTTTTCCTGTCCTTTTATCTTTAAAGTTCTTTTCATTCTGAACTCTTCTATTTCCTAGCCCTAATTTCTCTTTATCTCAGTCTGCCTAAATGCAGAAATGTTAAAAATGGGATGTTAGAGTCTGATTCTGACATTCTTGCACTGTTTTTTAATTGAAAGTATTTTTTGTCTCAGTGGGTTTTTTGCACATTTGTGAAATAACAGGTTTTTGTATCAACATCTTATAATAGATAAGACATGATTACATTGTGATTTTGTTCCGCATAGGACTTCTGGAGTAGAAAAATTGCAGGCCTCCTAGATAAACATGATGATATATATCATTAGAAGACATGCAAGTTGCCACAGTTTTCTTTAGTAGACATTTTGTATATCTTTGATCATCAACAAGCATTAGACTATTGTTCTTACAGTTTCACTAAACCATGCATTAAGATGCAGCTCCTAATTTAAAAAAAGTTTTCAGCCAGCCAGGGTTAATATTGTTAACTAAAACTTAAACCAATAAAAACATTTACATACACAGCTCCTTTTACTTGTGGTGTTCTTCAAGGCTCTATTCTTGGTCCAATTTCATTCTCCTTGTATATGCTTCCTTTGGCGTCAATTTTTAAAAACATGTTATCTGTTTTCATTGTTATGCTGACAATACCCAAATCTATCTGCCCATGGGATCTAATAAGAGGGGTTTGGATACTCTCTTGGCTTGTCTCGCTGACGTAAAGGCCAAGCATTTTCTTCACCTCAATGAAGGCAAAACTGAGATTATAGTTTTTGAATCCTCAGAAGCGGTTAGCTCACTTTGTTTAATCTTTGGTCATTTGCCTCTGTTTTTTTAAACCATTAGTGTAGAACTTGGATGTGTTCTTTGATAGTGCTCTTAAATTTGACAAACAGATTAGATCTGAGTTTTTTTTTCACCTTCAAGTCCTAGCTAAGGTAAAATCATTTCTTGCTTTTAAGGACTTTGAAATGGTAATCCATGCTTTTATTTCGACAAGGCTTGATTATTGTAATTCANACCACTCATGCTTATAAAAGCTCCAAACACGCGATTTATAAAAATTAATTAACAGCCTGATTCTATGTTTCGGTGTGGTGGTTAGATCGAGTATTGGCAACATGTGAGAAGTGGCGGTACACAAGACAAAGCGTGGGTACGCTACAGATTAAAATAGAGAAGTGCCGGTGCGTACCGGCCCACTTCGAGCACTGAGTAAGATCGCGTGGGTGTTTGAATTCAGATTGCGATCTTTTTATGATTAATCATGCAATTTTATTGCGCTATGTTTTTGCGCTGAATCGGTTTCGTTTTCGTAGGCTATTGAGTGAATAAATACAGAAATCCCTTAATTTCTATAAAAGAATCGAACCAATTTGAACTGGAACGCCGTCCCCCCTTGAAATTCACTCCGGGGACGCCGTCCCCCCGCGTTACCCCCCATTTCCACCCCTGGTATTAACCAATCATCTTTGGCCCATCTGCAAATGGTACAGAATGCAGCTGCCAGGCTGCCAGTGTGGAAACGAAAGCACATTACTTGATTTTAAAGTGCTGTTACTGGTCTTTATATCCTTGAATGGATTAGCACCTGCATACATTTCTGACCTACTATCTGTTCCCAATCCAGTAAGGTCTCTATACACTACACAATGTTAAAGTAAAACTCAAAACATATCCATTTTCTCTGGCTTTTAATCAAATATGATTTGTATAGTTTCTGGTCTTGTTTGAGATTGTAATCTGTTATGTTGTATATGGTTTTAATTTCGATAGTTTGACATTGTACAGCACCTTGGTCAACAATCATTGTTTTTAATGGTGCTATACAAATAAAGTTGACATTGATATTTGTGTTCATAGAAATAAAGCTGAAATAAAACAAAATATAAATATTAGAAAGGGATAAAAAAAACCAAATGAAAAAAACTATATGAAAATTAGAAATGTTACTTTGGCAAGTAACTGAAATAAGTTGTGATGATAAGTTGAAGCACTAAAATGACTAAATGGAAATAAATAAAAATAAAACCGAAATAAAAATAAATTCATTCTAAACAATAAATGAAATAAATAAATAACTTAAATAAACTTAAATAAACTTAAATAAACGTAATAATAATAATAATAATAACAATAATAAACTAATACAAATCTCAAAAGCATATTACAAAAATACAAAAATAATATAAAAATTACAATTCATTGTAAAATTAAAACTGAAAATATATAAATACATCTATTTCAAAATATTATTAAAAACTATAACAGTATATAAATAATACTGAAGCCAATCACAGCATTTTATTTACTTGTAAAAGGAGATTTTTTGAAATTTAGCAATTATAAATAAAATAAAATGAAATAAATGAAATAAATGAAATAAAATTAAATAAAATTAAATAAAATAAAATCCTATGCCTGCATGGGTCTAATAGTACTCACTTGTATGCTGCTATTGCCGGTGAGGGAAGGCGTGCTGCTGTCAGTGCCAGGTGGCTCACTGTGTGTCTGTGTGGGTGTGTAGATAGTGAGGGCTGCGGCGTGCTCAGGGACCGGACTGGGCCCCGTGTAGTCCTGCCCAGGGTGGGTGTATTCACCAGGCAACCCGTTCTGAGGTGGAGGGGGCGGATACTGTGCTGGGGCGTACGGCTGAGCCATGGCTTCTGGGGGAGCTGGGGCCTCCTGGTTACCCTGGAAAGAAAGAAAGAGAGAGATTTTTATCAGTTTTACTCTTACGTATCTCATAGTAATCCAGTTTTTCTGGCTTTTGAAGGAACAATGCCTGTAATGAGATGTGACAAGAGCGATCATCGCCCTGGATGTCTGGGTTGTGATGATAACATGATAGGAGAGAATAGGACCTAATTCCATGATAATGGAAGAACAACTTCTAGGACAACTACTGTACCTGACAACCTGAATCATACACCATGATAAGCCTCAGATATTAACACCACTTATAGTGATAAAATCCAAGAACTGATACGAATCCCTGTTCCTGCTGCAGAGAAAAATAGCCCCCCAACACATTTTCACCACTATTAGTGAGACACGCTAACATATCATTTACTTATCTTCATGTTGTTCCAAATCTATTAAGTGCCAAAAGAAGAAATTTTGATGAATCTTCACACAGCTATTATACAGCAGCAGTTCATGGCTACATCTGTCTAACTTCAAAAATTACCAGACAACAGAGTAAAAGAAGCACCATAAAAGTAGTCCAAATTAATTGTGTGCTGTATTCAAAGTAGGGTTGTCAAATGTACCGATTTCGGTACCAAGTCCGTACTGAAATTTTATATCCCCCTAGCATTTTGAGCAGCTATCATTGTAGCCAATCACAGACATATCTGTTGAGTGCGTGAACACAATGGCCAATCAGAGGTGTTTAAGAATCCGCTCAACAGTGCTCAAAATCCTGGTATCATCACATTTTTTAAATTTCAGCACCAACTTGGTAACGAAGTCAGTACTTTTGACAACCCTAATTCATCTAAAGCCATTCAAAAGATTATGTGAGGATTTTAACAACAAAAGGTTGTTCTTTGCTGATAATTCGTACCTCTAGAACCACTCTGACCGAATCACTAAATCAATGAGTTGAACTTCAGAATCAAATTTGTGAATGACTAATTCTTTTGAGATTGTTCTTTTTTAGTATTTGGACTGACTCTGTTCTCAAGTTCAGCTCAAGTCAGAAGTTTGTTTATCAGTGAAACTGTCGCTGTAAGGAAAAATAAAAAAAAAGAATGAAGATTCATTAAACAAACAAACAAACAAACAAACAAACAAAAACCATACAAATCTGCAACAACATGAAGGTGAGTTAATGATGACAGAATTGTAATATTTGGGTGGACAGTTCCTTCAAGCGAAGATGAAGCATGATTTTTCTTTGTCTTATCTGAGATGCGTGGGGTCTCGGCTGCTGAATGGCTTTGTCTGGGCCCTATCATATCAGCTCTCAGAGAACATTAGAGGACTGCTTGATCATTACAAGGCAACAAACTTACTTTATAGAGCAGCGCTCGATAGATTTGCAGCCCGAGCGACAGGGTTCTAAATTGCTCTCTTGGCAAGCAGCATGTGCGAGATCAATTAACTGATAAATTTTTGATTATAACCTTTGATTTAAATTACAGGTTTCTAATACAAGCTGCTGTTTCGCCCTTCCACGGCCTTTCTTGTCTTTTCCCTCATATTCACCTCCCTCTGTTTCACTCATTCTGTCTCACTTAAGCGCTTTCTCCCGCTCTCTGTCTCCGCGCTGGAATTAAATGAGTATCTACCCCCTCATTTAGGTCTCTGTGTGAAGGGGTGTCTTTCTTTCGCTCTGTGTATCAGCATGTAAATGAATGTGCTTTTTCTTTCTTCTCATCCATTTCTCTCCATTGAAGAGGATGCAAATGAGATTCTTTACTCTGTTGCTTTCCCATTCGTTTTGAGTCACCGAAGAACACGATGTTTTCTAATCTTATCAGCGAACATTAGGATGTGGCGGCGCGTCATTTTTCTCTCTTTCTCTGACAGGTGTCATCATTTGTGTCGGTGGAGACTGGCTTCGTGACGGTTCTTGGTGTGTAGCTTAAGGACCCAATGAAAGAATTTGCTTGACGAGCAGTTTTCGGTCCTGTGACGTATTTCCTGTTAATACAGGAAGTTTGGATGGGACATATAGAAGGGATGGGAACTTTTTTAGAAGTTGATTAGTATGCAAAATAATATAATGTTATTAAAATAAAACAATATAACAATTTAAAAAATATATAATTAAAGGCTCAAAGAAACTCCCATTTTTAGTTTGTTTGGGTCTGTAAACTAGTATTTATGCGCATGAAAGTGTGTTTCGTTGATACTACAGATGGTCAGATGGCTTATTTTAGGGAGCGAGTGCGTTGTGAGATGATGAGAGATGAGAAGTACTCATTTGGACAGAATGCAGGTGTGTTGGTGTGTTGACGTGCAATGGCTAATCTCTCAGGTAGTGTACTGTGCTGTGTGTGTGTGTGTGTGTGTGTAGTGACAGATGACCTGGTTAATCTCAATGGTAAAACACTGATGTGTGTGTGTGTGTGTGTGTGTGATGACAGATGAGGGCTACTCTCTAGGGCAGAGTGCTGTTGTCAGCACAGGTGCAACTGGGTCATCAGTACAAAGTATATGTGCGTTTCTGTAAATGTGTGTTTGTGTTTGTGTACTGTACTGTACTTGTCTGAATCTTGCTATATAAAAGCTGCTTACCTCCAGGGACTCATATCAACGTATTAATCTTATACAAATTTAGGACCTTGGAGTTTGACCTCGTCCTGAGAGCTAATGGAAAAGAGAGGCAGTAACAGCTCCTTTAACCAACTTTTGGGTAATGGGATCTCTCTTACACTCGCTTACTCTGCCTGCTCCTTAATTAATCAAAATCTGATGAGCTTAAAAAATGGAAACACCACAGGCACCCCTGGACACAAACGCCTTCTTGTTTGGAACCACACAACAAGTTTAGCAGATTTCTGAGTCAGAATTTGAATTGAAGTAGCAAACAGAATGCAGAATTGCATTTAAACTTAATGAAGTAGAATCAAAACTAATTGAAATTCCAAGAAACACACTCATACATGTATAATTTCTAACAAGAAAAAGGTAAAAAACAAACTTAAAAAAAAGTTTAAAAAATGTAAGCATTTAAAAAGATACAAAATATGAATGTAATGCTTTTATAAAAATAAAATTATTAAAATAATATATATTATATTATATTATTTTTATAAAAATGAAATTATTAAAAAATGATTAAAATGAAAAAATATACAGCTGTTGGCTCTCAAGGACCCAGGTTCGAACGCGGCCTGTGGTCATATCCCAAACCCATTCCATCAACTTTCTCAATTGTCCTTTAATATGGACTAAAAAGCCCATAAATAAAATTACAAAAAGAGAAAATCTCAGCAGAATTTTGCTTCCTCCGCCTTTTCAACCGCTCTCCATTACAGAAGGCCAATGAAAAGCCGTAGGAAACACAGAGCCTTTCTTTCCCATTTCTACTTGATTGTTATTAACCTTTTTTCACTGACTAAGCAGCATTAGGCGGCAGCAGCAGCAGCCTTGGCTGGGGAGAGTTGCAGTTTAATAGAAGTGGGGAGAAATGCATTAATGTAAATGTAGTGGAAACAATGAGAGGCCCGGCCATTGACATGTTGGCAAACAAATGAGGCTGTCCTCTCAATTAGAGTCAATGCTCCATTATCCAAATGAAAAACGCACTCTTCCGTGGCCGAACGCCGACGGACAGGCGTGGAGGGGTGAGAAGGAGTGAGGAATAAGGAAGCCGGGGAATTGTATTACTTCTCAGTTCTTTCTATCTGTTTGCACTTCCTTACACGTGTCTCGAAGTTCCAGGAGCTCAACATGAGGCGCTGACGCAACATCCAGTGTGCTAAGCAGCGATGTACAGCTCCATTTTGATGAAACATGTACAGTTTGATACACAAACACACATGCAACTCCAGTATTGTGGGGTGCTGAGCTAAGTTTTGACAAGTGCCAGTGTTCTATTGATTTGATATGGAAGTTTGTCTCTCTCGGTATACGTGTCCGTCCATCTAGCTCTGCATCTTGTTCTTTTATCCCCCTCCTCAAGTTGCACCACCCAGGCTGAGTCTTACTCTTTCCTAGACAGAGGAAAAGGAGTGAGGCAGCCATAGCCTGGGGTGGATATTGTAATTCACTAAAACATTAAGCAGTATTGATGCAGCCCCCCGTCTCAAAGCGCCAATGGGGGTGAGGTCTGTCCAGCGGCCTGAAAAACAGTAGATAAGCCTGACAGGGAGGGGTGGCCTCTGCTCCATCTTGGGGTCTGGGCAGAAAGCAAGGTGGGGGGATTCGGCTAAGGTGCTTGCACGCTCATAAAGTCTGCCGAAAATGGCTTTCGCTTGGAATCACCTTATTATTGCCGTGTGTGTTGACTCCACGCTATGAAATATTCAGCGAGCTAAATGGACGAGTAAGCCACATTTTCCAAAGATAAGTTGAAGGATAGAGAGCAGCTTCCTTTGCATCTGGTGGGCTATGAGGCGGATGAAACAGTCAGTAATCCAGCCTCACATTTTTCGACGTGTTTTTTCTGGCTCTTGCACCTGCAAACAACATAATGTGCTTTGTTTTCTCGATCTTACACCTGTGCTGAAGGTGTTTGGTCTCTAAACCTGCCTGACCCCTGTTTTCTTGTTGTTTCTATGTGCATTATGGTTTTTTCTAGAAGGTTAAGCGAAAATGACCTAAGAGAGCTGACGCCCGATTAGCTCCCATTAGATCCGCCTGTGGTCACTGAGAGCTTGAGTGATGACCTGAGCTTGTACCGTACTCCACCACAGATGCCGAGTGGATGTGCTGTAAAACTGAACCTTTGGGACTGTCCGTCATCGCAGCGGTCAGAGAGTGACCACTACATGATGTGAGGTTAGCGAGAGATGAGAGAGACAGATGAGAGAGAAAAAGTTGTGGTGAAATGTCTGAAGTCAGTTGAAAGAGTTCCTTAGAAATCTGGTGCTTGGGTCAATTGAGAAGCCTTTTAAATTCTAATGGAATTCCAAGACAAAAAAATAGATGAATGTATAAAAATTACCCTGCTCAAAAGTTTACATACCCTTGATTTATAATACTGTGTCGCTACCTGGATGATCCATGGCTGTTTTTTTGTTTTGTGATGGTTGTTCATGAGTCTCTAAGTTTGTCCTGAGCAGTTAAACTGCCCAACGTTCTTCAGAAAAATCCTCCAGGTCCCGCAAATCCTTTGTTTTTCAGAAGGAAACACAAGAACCAGGGGGTGCACACTTGAAGATCAAGGTAGATTGTATTTAATCTGTCTTCTGGCAAACATTTAAGTGTCTTCTGTTGCTTCCGAAGGGCAGTACTAAATGAAAAAATATGATATTTAAACAAAATAAAAAAAAGGTTTTCACCTCCCGGCTCTTAATGCATCGTGTTTCCTTCTGGTGCATCAGTGATTGCTCTAACCTTTTTTAATACTTGTGTTTGAGTCCCTCATTTGTCCTCAGTGTGAAAAGATGGATCTCAAAATCATACAGTCACTGCTGGAAAGGGTTCAAGTATGCAAAAGATGCTGGAAAATCAAAGAATTTGCAGGACCTGGAGGATTTTTCTGAAGAACAGAGCTCAGTTTAACTGTTCAGGACAAACAAGGGACTCATGAACAACCATCACAAAACAAACAAACAAACAAACAAAAACAACAACAACAACAAAAAAGCCATGGATCATCCAGGTAACCACACACAGTATTAAGAATCAAGGGTATGTAAACTTTTGAGTGGGGTCATTTTTATAAATTCTGCTTTTTTTTTGTGTCTTGTGGACTATATGTAAATATCTTTTATGTAAAATATCTTATTCAGGACAGTACTAAATAAAAAATAACATGCATTTTTTATGATCCCTCTGTTAAAATAATTAACATTTTGCAGATTCTGCAAGGGGTTCACAAACATTCATACATAGACTCTTTTCTATAAGTCACTGGTTGAATTCTTCGAATTTTAAATTGAATTCCTATTTCCGTCATGTCAATTCGAATTTTTCAAATTACAAAATGAAAAAGAGCCAATTCTTAAATTCTGTTCTTTGTCCAACTCTACTGTACATTACAGCAGTGCTGAAAAGAGTTCAGCACCATGGACAGCTCCCATGCTGCACTGGGTGAAGGGAAACACAGAAGCTTGTTATAACATCAAAGATCTGACCTCTCTGTGTCTCTTCACACATTTAATAACACTACAGAAGTCTGCACACTGAATTATACAAATCCTGAGATTATCTAAAAATGCCCATTACTGTTATAAAAGTGTCAAACCACACAGGAAATACATACAGGCTTCATATAGAGAAGTCAAAACAAACCATTCATCATTCATCTTCCATAGGTAGACTGCGAGTCTGAGCTGAGCAGAGAGCTATGCAGAGCCGTGGAGTGGAGAAAAATCACTCACTATGTGGTTTTGTTTTTGATAAACTTAAATCAGAAATTGATATTTAATACAGCCCTCCACTGCGGCAGCTTTTATTTAATCAGTGCCCTTTCCACATCGTTCTGTAGAATGAGACCTCGGTAGCTTATAAATGTGGAAGACAGAAACGAGAAGAGTGAGCGTGAGAGAGAACCGAAGGAGGAGAGAGAAAGATCTCCATCAATATGACTGAGACCATGCCACACTAAAAACATCCCTCGATCCTTGTCGTCAAATTGCTCTGGTAAATGATTTCTGCGATGAGCTAAATGGTATTATCCACCCCCAACCCCTATTCCTCCACCCTCCGCCAGCCTTAGAGCCCCAGCCGATGCTCGCTAAATGAATTTATTTCCTCCCAATGGGGAGAGTGAGTGGGGCATCCTAGTCATTCAAGCCAAGATTTAACCCTTAGCCTCAGTACAGGGACCACAAACAGCCACTCCACAGGTTGCCAGATGGATGGAGACCAAGATTGCCAAGAACTCAAGACCTTTCATCAGTTTCAAAGGGAGGCCTTATGCAATTTTTGATTAACGCTGTTGGCAAACGCTTGCGAATGCTCGACACAAACACGGGAAGAAATAAAGATCCTCAGTGGAGCAGATCATGGATGCTCAGAGCTCCGCTTGAAGTTTGAGATGTTTTGCGAGTGGATTGGACAGGCGTGTAAATGACTGTCACAAGACCAGCAACTATAGAAGATGCTGCTACATCAAGAACTACAGAACTGAACAGGATATTTTCATATAAATCTATTGCTTCAAACACACACACAAACACACTTTGTGCACACATCTAAGTTGTTGATTTCAAAATAATGAAAAAGCAAACAAACAAAAAACCCCCAGAAATAATAAGCATTAATGTGTGTGTATATGCACGCTTCAGACAGGCAGTATACAGACGGCATTAATAAATATAAATGTACAAATAAATATATATACACACACAATTTATACAATTTAAAATTACTTTTCAGTGAAATTACTTTTTACTCTTCAGTGTCACATGATCCTACAGAAATCATTCTAATATGCTGATTTGGTGCTCAAATTTTCCTTATCAGTATTTATTCATCAGAGACCTTGTATACAGAGGAACAGCATTTGAAATAGAAATATTTTGTAACATATTAAATGCCTCTACTGTCTTTATGTGTACTGTGGAATTATATATAAAAAAATAATAATAATGATATAATAATATAAATAAACTTTACTATTACATCCACTTTTTCATTGTGTATTGATGCTTTGGCAATATTGTATGTAAAACAATCATCCCAATAAAGTACTTTGAAATTGAAATTGAAATTGAGTGAAGGGTGAATTTGGGCTGGTCGGGGCCAGCCAGTATCGATCGGCTCTCAGCGGAGCGCTTCCATAGCCGCAGGCCTCGTGCCACGCCTCTAGTCTGATTACTGCGAAGCACTCTGCTGGTGCAAATTGGATTGAAAAGCCCCTCCCAAGCGTACTTAGGAAATCATTTCCAAGGCTGGGCTGCTGCTTCTCTCACGTCGGCCAAGTACGGGTCCTTCCCCGGTGCCCCCGAGTGCTTTGGGCACAGACCTCGTAAGAGGTTGTGTTACCACACATGTGGTTCTTTGGGTATGGCTAGGATCCCCCCTCTTACACTCAGACATAATCTATTTTAAGTCATAGGGTCCATTTCTTTTCTCCCAGCTATTAGGCCCATGCATGCATTCTCTTTTTTACTACACAGTCACACACACCCACAAGCACTCCTTACCAAGTGTGTGAACTCAAGCGTAAGAATGAGAGCTGCTGTGGTGTGTCTGTCTCACCTAGTTGTAACACCGTGACATAAAGCAGGTTTGAAGGGTGAAATTTAGCACTGTGAGACAGCAGCCCTCTTAAAATGGTGAGCACAGCAGCATAGGAATGCTATTGTTTTTTTTCCAGATGATAAAATCCTCTGTGAGGACAGCAATGTGAGACGTGTGAGTGATTTCCCGGGCAAACGGCAGATGGGATTTGGGATCAACAGAAGCACAAAGGTCTGCTGTATTCTAGAGAGGACAGCAAGCACAGAGGAGAAGTTGTTGTTAAGTTTGGAGAGAGAGAACAGTTTGCTTCTGTAACTGTCCAACTGAATCGACTAACGCTGGCCTAAGCATGTGTACCAGAGGAAAATGTTTTTGCTAATAAAAAACTTTATTAAAACAACTAAAAAACAAATTTATTAAAAAAACAAAACTGTGTAAGACATTAAGGCTTGTTTTTCTTAAACTTTTCAAAAGTTTATTTTCCATATCTTATTGGCAAATAGTTTTTTCATGTTTCAAGCATTAATCTAACAATCGTTAATGAGATTTATGGTTAAAACAACAACAATTTGCCAAAGAGGTAAAAAAACCAACATTAATTCAAATCTTACACAATTTTGCTTCAAGCTAGTTTATATTGTTTTATGGATGTTTAGATACTTTAACTGGTAAACAAGACAAAAATACTGATTCAAAAAATTATAATTCCAATTCTGTACCAACTTTACCCCAGATATTTCTCCTAAAACTCATTATTAAGGAGTGACACAACAAACACTGTCCACAGATGTTTAGTGTGTAGAAATCAGAAACAGGAAAGATTTTTTTTTGACCAATGGGATTTCGCTAGTGAACGTCACAAAGACTTGTCGTGGCTGGTTAAGACAAAAATGATGAGGGAAACTGACATGCAGTGAACTAACAACTCATGTATGCACACAAAACCATACATACAGATGTACACATACAACAAGGTCCTATAGATTTCTCTCTGTAAAGCCCTGTGGTGATAAGCACAAGAGAACATCTTAGATATGCAGACATTCAACATTAAAGACAGCACTGCCTCTCTCTATCCCAGTAGGTGAACTGTATGGATGTAGCATTGCACCCGCAGGACCCGAGCACATGTCTCAATGCCCCCTAAAGCTCCCAGTCAAAGACTAATACAGGGAAGGGGGGCACTTCAAAAGCAGTAAACAACTATTTCTCATATATTCCTCCCTTGGAGCTAGTGTGGATCATAATATATAAATAAGCTGCTTTTATATTCTTTGAACTCCAATAAAAGCAAAAAAATCTGGTGTACTAAATCAAAAGAAGTACATGACGGTTCTGTATTAACATCAGGTTTTCCTGTAGGTTTAAAAATATGATACTCACCCCATTTTGTCCAGATTGTGGGGGTTCTAATGCACAAAATTATGCGGGATAACACACACACAGCGATTAGTGCGGACAGTGTAAACAGGAAGTGTATCCTATTTTGCCATGGTTAATATTGATGGTTATCTCCAGACTTCAGACGGAGGGAGACACTGGGGGACGATTTTCCCAAAACACAGCAGACATTTAGTCAGTAAACAAAAATATTGGCGGTCTAGTAGGATCCATTTTAATTAGACAAATCACACCATTTTCAATGCTCTCTGCTTTCTTCCTTTCCCGTTTGCTCGTTCAACATTTTTTAAGCTTGCGCTAATCATAGACTCCCGGGGCCGATCGCTCCCTGCGCCCACTGAAAGGAATGAGAAACAAACTCATTTAAAAGGCTTGAAAATTTGTTCTTCTCATCTCGAATAAAATGGAAAACACAAAAGCTGCCTATTGCAAGTCAATAATACACTTTCAGGAATCCATGACAAAACCTAGAGAGAGAAAAATAGAAGGAAAAGAGAAAGTTTGACTAAAGTTATCTTATGTTTAGTGATTACATCCTGCTGATGTTGGTTGTAACTTTGATGTTCAGTTTGGAGTCTAAGAGGTTTTCATTTTAAAGTCAGCATGAAACAAAAGTGATAGTCTTTTCTTCCCTATTGTGACATATATCTGAGTGAAACTGCTTCTCAAACAAGAAAAAATGTAGGGCGGGACTTGATTTTGTCCATCAGGAATTGATTGGGTTTGCTATTGCTGTGATCTCATATGAGTGACAGGTTGTCCCGCCCTCACACCAGTAAAGATGTCATCAGAGAAGAGAAGAGATGTTGTTTCAAGAGAGAAGGGAAGTTATTTTGATTAAAGAATACGAGGGCATATGAATTAATAAAAAATTATGTGCATAGATACATTTATAAAACATACTGCAATATTCTATTAAAAAACTTTTGACTTTAATATCTAAAAACAAACAAACAAACAAAAACAAAACACTTAACTTTGAAGGTTAATGACTATAAATGCCAAATATTATAAGAACTGATTTTAAGCAAAACCTAAACATTTCAAATGCCCACCAGCTTTGGAAGGAAAATAAGATGCTAATTTAAAATTTACTATCATTATTTTATATGTATATCATTTGGGACACCGAACATTAGGGGTGTAACCGTACACAAACACGGCGGTTCTGTACGTACCTCGTGTTTTGAAGTCACGGTTCAGTGCGGGTTCGGTACAGATGCTATTTATTTTTAGATATAATAATCAACACCCAAATAACAAAAATAACTGCACATAAGGCAGGTTTTGCATTCACTTTTAAAAATAATTATAAAGTTAATTTTCTACTCCAAATCATTTTAGAAATATAATCATTTAAACAGTTGCTGTCATAACTTGTTTTCATGACAAATTTATTTAAACATCCATTAAATAATTAAGACCCTACTAACAGGTTAAGTAAATATAATGAATAGGCTAATATAGTGCAAGTGCATATAGAAATGCTCCTCTCTAGAGTTAATTTCTCTAGTGAACTATCATGCTGTCGACACTAAATGCCTGAGTTAAATGTAATGCTATGTGAGATATTATTCTCAAGCAGTTTTATTGATATCTTCCACAGTTGAAACACTGGTTGAGAGATTACATGTACACATCTCGATCGTCTCTTCTTCTTCTTCTTCTGTGCTTTTTACTGGCAGCACACAGCGTTGCATTACTACACACGCCCCTTCTGGATTAGAGTGTGAATCGCCTGTGACTGACTGTATTCATTGTCTGACTGTATGCACCAAACCGTGGCGTTCGTACCGTGACAAATACATGTACCGTTACACCCCTACCGAACATAAAAACAACAGTCGATTTTAACAGAACATGAAGGTTAAATTGGATCACAGACAAAAACGGGGAGAAATAGGGGAAAAGAAGAAGAGAAATGAGAGCGTGAGCCTCATCAGCATGTCTATATCTGTCATCTTGACATGGTTATAATTCCACCCATAATTCCACTCTGTCACATTTATTTTGTCCCACCAACATGGTTTCACGTTATACATGTAGCGACACATATGTGAATGTAAACAAACGCAAACAATTGGCCAAACTGTATGTCCAGTTAGTCTAGAATCAGCTTTGTCCATCTCTCTCTTTCTTCCTCCATCTGACCTACTATTATAGCCCCTACCTGAGCAGCTTCATAATACCGCTCTAATTCGTTTTGTCCCTTGACAACAGTTTTTAATAACTTTTATTAATTAGGGCTGTCCTATGGCCCGTCAGCTGGAATATTATTTTATTCAGGGACCATTAGGCTGTCTGTTACCCCTGTGAAGTGTGTGTGTGTGTGTGTGTGTGAAAGAGAAGAAACTGCTTCAGTGAATGACATCAGCATACATCACTTCTGAAGTGACATTATTGCTCATTCAGACTCAGACAAAATCCGCTGCCCTTTTATGCATTTTCTGTGCCGATTGTAGAGGAAAATCTGTTAAATTCTGCTTCAAAAAGTGTCCCAATCATGCAAATAGGCTCACTTGCGCACATATCATAATAGTATGGCTCATAATTAACAAAGTAAATCGCATTTCGGGCATTAACCCTTAATGAAATTACATTCTCCTGTTGAAAATCCAGCATGCTCACGTTCTAACTTGCTGCAAGCCTGTGTTTGTTCATCTAGCTGATTTAAATTTCTTATAGCGCTCATCGCCGCAGTGTTTGAGTAATTGAACTGTAGAACAAGAGCCGAAAACATTGTCTGCACCGACATGGGATTCAACATGATGCCGCAAGCTGTCTTCAGCTCACCTCAGTGATATCAGATGTCTTTTTGCCGTACAAGAAATCTCTCGCAATAAAGAAGACAGAGATTTGCAGGCATTATACTCCTGATGTGAAGTGGATCTGATGGTCTTAGAACATGAGATGGTGTGTGCTCCACCGCAGGGGATGAACTGTCCTAGAACACTAAATTGGTATCAGTGGCAGGGCATGGTGTAATAAGAACTTTTGGCTTTGAAACCATCTCAAAGTTCACATCATTCTGCCATCATTTGACTAAAATGCTGAAGTAAATTAGTCGTATGCCTTCAGGAGCATTATTGCATGACATGCAGGAAACAAAACACTTTCAGAACTTTTCATCCAAATAGATTTTGAATGCAACTTCCAAACAATGGATCTTTGAGAAGTTATTATAATTATTAATTAAAAAAAAGTATTTTATCGACATTTTCAAGTCTCAACAAAACTGCATTTATTGGATCAAAAATATAGTAAGAACCGTAATATTGTGAAATATTATTAAAATTATTATTAAAATAACAGTTTTCTATTTTAAAAAATATATATATAATTTATCCTTGTTATGGCAAAGCTGAATTTTCAGCATCATTACTCCAGTCTTCAGTGTCACATGATCCTTCAGAAATCATTCCAAAAAATGCTGAATTGGTGCTCAAAAAACATTTCTTATTATTATCAATGTTGAAAATATTGTGCTTCTTAATATCTTTGTAAAAACTGTGATACATTTTTTTCCAGATTCTTTCAAAAGAAAGTTAAAAATGAACAGCATTTATTTGAAATAGAAACTTTTGATTGATTTAATGCATCCTTGCTGAATAAAAGTATTAATTTTTAAAGAGAAAAATCTT
>RJVU01067793.1:7494029-7519317 GCA_003731715.1 Anabarilius grahami | reverse complement strand
AGCAAGCCAGGACTGTTAATGATGCTCAAATAAATAAAAATGTTGCATGACGCTCTTTTAATGCATTAAATGTTATTTAAAAATTTCCTTTTCACACGAGTGTTACTTTTCCAATACTCTTGTTGAGCATAAAGCACTTTCGAGTCTGATGTGTGTGTGTGTTTGTGTTACTAGTTCTTGTCTTGGCTGCATTGTGCTAAAGGACATGCAGAGGAATCTAATTTAACAGCTGACTGAGTAGCGATCAGCCAATGTTCCCAGCCACACACACACACACATACACTCTGCAAACACTGACCAGAGGTTCTGGAACCCTAACCCTGAGAAAGAGAGCGTTAGAACGCTACATCCAGACCAGAGACCACATAGAGAGAAAAATGAGAGAGAGAGAACAAGAGAAACCAGATAGAAGAAGCCAGAGAACGAGTGCTATATACAAAGATATTCTTGAAGCAGAGAGAGATGAAAAGCAGAAGAGGGAAGCTGAGAGATGGATAGGGAGAGATCAGCGTTTGAGAGTATTGGAGGGATGAAACGGGAGCGAGCGAAGCAGAGCTGCTTGTAATTCCGGGCGAGTCTTTGCAAGGGCTGGTCGCAGCTCCCACTAGACCTGCTACATGATATTCACTAACCCCAGTAACAATGGCAAACATATGTAAATCAGACACAGTGCCGGATCCAATCAGGGCTCATCACAAAGCCACTGACACACTCTTCACAGACAGTGAAGGCCACAGTCTCACTCTCTCGGCTCCAAGTCCCTGTCTCTCTGCTCGTCTCTGGTCCTTTTCTGCACCACATCATGTAGCTTTGTTTGCGCTCTTGATGTCTTACATTCTCTTTTTCTGCAATATTGTCACAGTCTCACAATTACATCTTTCCCTCCATTCATTCTCTTGCTATGTTCCGCCATGAAAGAGAAAACAAACATGAGCATCGCAGGACAGCTGAAGCTAATTAAATTGCTTATCGATTCTAATTATAGAGATTTCTACTAAAGAGACTGTGACCAGTCAAAGCACATCTTCCAAACGTACATTAAAAATGTCTTTGTTATCCGTATTGCATTTTTGCTTTCGTTTTAGAAAGCAGAGAAAAGAGACACAAGCTATCAATACTAATGATCCATGAATCTCATCTCCTTAATGAAAGGGGTGACTAACTAAATCCACCGCTCGAAAACTTCCCCCAGCAAAACAATCGTACAGAAGCCGTGCAAATGAGAGCTGAATGGATGGACAGAGCAGTCTGAGGAGCAGCTAATGGATGGAATGATGAAGATCACATGCAGATGACCGTTTGAAAGAGCAGAGCGACCCACTCGTCTCTGTGAACAGAGGAGCTGCAGATCAATACATTGATAGGGATCTGTCAAACAAGGCCGCTGCACGGAACAGTGATAGTTAATAGTAATATGTATCTGATTAAAAGGCGTGCGTCCAGTTTATGGCCGGACAGGGAGCTGCTGATGAGGTGTAATTTGGAGGATGATCATCGATGCACTTATGCTGCTTATTAACCGCATTAACTTCAGCGCTCCTGAAAACAACCAAAGACGGCTATGAGCTTATCAGTATTGAGGAAGTCCCTGCTGAAAAGACCAGCTGAGACCAGCATGAATTTCCATTCTGGGCTAGGCTGGCTTATCATGGTGTGCTGGTTTGGAACACACTCTGCTGAAATCATAAACAAAGTGGGAATCAAAAGATGCTGACAAATGTGCCTTTCCTTTTATGTATCTATTGTCTAAAAAGTGTATATCTGTTTATTAACAACAGGCCAAAGCAGAATATCATCGCTGTTGGGCGGAAATCTTCTGTCTTCATATTTCGTCGTTTTTCTTTTTGATTTCACTTTATTTTAAAGTGTCTTTGTTACACTGTAATTATACATTTAAATACTGAATAATATTAAGTAACGACATCTACTTACTATAGGGTTAGGATTAGGGTTTGGTTTGGTTTAGGGTTAGTTGCATGTAATTATGCATAATTTATTGTTATTACTATAGTAACTACATGTAACATATGTAACAATGACACTGTAAAATAAAGTGTTCCCTTATTTATTTATTTTTTTTCATAAATCACTACTATTGGTCACCCTATATGGCTTTATGTGGGTTTTGCAAATACTGTGTTTAACCAATGAAAAGTATTAAAAAGTGCTTGTGACTAAACCTCGTAACTGCATTAGATCCTCAAACTATCGGTAAAACCTCATGATTCCTCATAAAGTCTCTTGCTTGTTTGCAATGCAAGGGTAAATAAAGAACTGGTTCTGTGAATAAGTACAGTGTTTTCTTTACTCAAGAAACACTATATATATATATAGGTTATGTAGGCTATTTGAGTAGTAGAGAAAGGTGTTTCAGTCTAGCTGTCAAGTCCATAGTCATTACATATAGCCGCTGTCTTAAATAGCCTGCGCGAAGCACTTCATCTTTAATAACATTTGGACAAATGACAGAAAAAGACTGAGCACCCACATACAGTAGCTACAGTAAACTTAATAACCTGAAAGTTGATGAAAACGTAATGCGATGCACTATCTACCTCAGATGATTGTCATTCTACTGACAAACATGTATGTCCCAGCACTTACAAAATTCTCTGAAATTCACTGGTCAAAAACCATTTAACTCCATTTGAGCTTGATTCTGGTAAAATGGTAATGATATAATGCCACATGCAAGTGTCTCAACATATATGAAGCCACAATATCAACTTTGATAACGTAGTATTTAAAAAAAAAAAATAAATAAATAAAATACTGTGTTTTTCCGATTTCCTGAAAAGCATTTTTTTTGTCTGCCTGACATCGACGATATTGTTCTCTGGTTGACTACGGAGGTCTTGCTAGTTAAGAAGATAAAGATCTGGCCTCCATATAAAATACAACATATGCTGGAGACAAGCCGTTTCTGTTTGCTGTTAAACTGTAGCTTGAAAACAAGCTGTACAAACCCCCTGATGTTTTGTCTAAGGTATTAGCATAGTGAGAGAACCGAACTGAACTGAACTGAGAATCAATTTATTTGTTACCTTAATGTCTGTACAAACCCCCTTGGCAAGACTTTCCCCCAAGAACTCTGCTAGCTGTAAAGTTTTCTCTGCATTACAGAGTGAGTCAATTCTTCCATATGTCTCCCTCATATTTGTCTCATCAGAGTTGTTTTCCTTGTATCATGCATAGGCCTATGTGAAGTTTTGTCTTCGTTTTAACATCTGATGGCCCCAGTAGAGTTTGCTCATGAGGGAGGAGGAGATACTAGAGACTAGAGGTGTGTGTGATGTTTGACCTAAAAAAAGAGAAAAAACTGTTGGAATCTCTACACACGTATATTTCATGTTCTAAAGATGTTATGAAGAATGCACTCATCGGTGAATACTGCTTCTACCTCCCTCTCTCTCTCTCTCTCTCTTTCTCTCTCTCGATATCTTTCTTCCTTCTCCTGTCTGTGCCTCTCCCGCTCTTTCACCTTCCTCTTCTAGCTCACTCTCTCTGGCCCCCGGTCCTTATTAAAGGTGATTCCCGGGTGTGGAGAGTCGCCGGCAGGGCCGTGGCCACCTCTTTAATGGAGACAAGCTGGTAAATCTTTCATGCTTTAAGACCGTTTCATTGTAAAAGGGGACCGGCTGCAGCGTGATAACAATAGTGCATTATTCATAGGGTTCCAGGGTTCTCAGACAGTCCAAAGCTGACTCTTCCCTCTACTGCTGGAGGGATAGTGTATGTGAGAGAAGGAAAGAGAAAAAGACAGAATGACAGAGTATCCACAATCATCGGTACCTAAACCATCATTTCTTCTTCCAGTCAAAGTTATGTCATTACACAGTGACAACTGACAAGTATATCCATAACTGTATTTGAATAGTCTTACAATTTTGATGGGCAAAGACAGCTGGCAAAGTTAGCTCCACAAATAGGGTACAAAAAATGTTGAGTGTAAGAAATCAGAAACTTTCAGAAAAGATCAGGTTTATTTTATATAATAATTTCATAACACAAAATGTGGGATTTGTACCTTTAATGCATAAAACGTCACGGGACACCAAACTATACTGCATTCATGGAAAATGCCAGCTATATTACTTTGGAGTTTGCCATTTATGGGTAGTCTATGACAGATTTTGTCCTCACCACTGTTTCCACTTCAACTGAAGTGTATCAAAAGGGAATTTGCATATCATTACACCTTGTTCAATATTATATATGTGACATCACAACCAGCCAATCGGCACAATTCCCTTTCCACTTTCAATACTACCAGAGCGACTGTCACCACCACTTTTTAAAGCAAAGTGACACCAGGTTACACTGATGAAAAGAGAAACCCAAAAGAAAGTCGAAGCTAATCTAATCACCAAAGTTGAGCTGAGGAGACTGGAGGTAAGGGTAGGAATGATTCACTCCAGTTTAAATGTTTTAATTGGATCAAGCGGCCAGCACCTGGTCTCAGTGTCTGGTTTGCACCAATCCATGCTGATCAATTGCTCAGTGAAGCTGAGAGCCTGGCTCAGGTAACCGGGATGCAAATGACAGGGTTTAAAAGTCCTCTGCCACCTCCTGATTTCTCCCAGATCAATTTATTACTGGCCTGATCTCGTCCTTAACCTGATCTTTCCTTAAGGCAATACAAATTCCATATAGACAGCTGTGAAAAAGCTAATTGAAGATAGATAGATACATGTGTATCCATACAGGTGGGCAGGTCTATGCACAATCTAGCACTTGTCATCTTTCTCGCTCTCGCTCTCACACACTACTACTACTAAATGTCTTTGTATGACGAAGGGTCAAATAGCAGACTACTACGTTAATATCTAAAAAGTTTAGACTAACAAATCTATGACCCAAAAATGAAAATTCTGTCATCGTTTACTCACCCTCATGTTCCAATTAGATTTGTATTTGTCTATACTATGAACGTTAATGAAGTCTAATGTTTTGGACCATTTACATTTTCGAGTGAACAATCTCTCTTAAATAGTTTTAATCTCATTTTACTTTGTATAATATTGAAGTTTTCAGTTTCATGGTAAAAACAGATCTATTCCTAGCGCAGAATGCAACAACAGCACCAAAGTAAGTAGTAAACAAAACAAAACAAAACAAAACAAAACAAAAAAGCAGCTCAATAATTATAAAAAGCAAATAAATAAAAAAACTGCACACACACACCCAAAACAATATAAGATTCTAAATGGAAAGCACTTCAGTTACTAAAACCCCTGGAAACAAAAGAAAATAACAAAAGCTGACACACTTGTGTTGGACTTGCATCTTAAGTTCAGCGTGAATCTTTTATAAGCACAAAAGGATAGGAAAGGGAAAGAAAAGAAGTACACTTACAGTGTCTTTGATTTGAAAATGCTGTTTTTTATTGATATTAAATTGAATGTGTTGTAGTCTGAGGTACAACAGTCTTATCAGAGTCGGCTGAGTTGAAAGGGTCTGGGCTTCCAGGGAAATCCGTGTTTTCTTTTCAGGCTGAGTATATAGATTACACTCACTGAGCCACGCTGCACAGGGGAGGATTGTATTTTTTTTCTCTCCCGATTGTGATTTCTGGAGAGCGCTTATCTGTTCGCTACGAGAGGAGAGGCGAGGAGAGAGCCTAACGCTGTCTGTTTCCCAGCATTCCCTGATCCAAGACCTTGCCAGCTCTTATCGATGTTGCTAGCGAACACCGCTACACTGCTCCGGGCACCTGCCGTACTACTCCAGGTAGGAGGGGGTGACGGGGGTTGGCGATGCCCTCAGAACCCACCAGAGATAACAAAGGAGGAGACTGGACTAGAAGCCAAATACACACCCTGTAAGAATACCTCGCTCCCACCTGTCCCGCGTCCGCGCCGTGATGCGGATATGCAGGGACAGATCTCAGTAGCTCTGTGGGGTTGAAGGTCAGCTTTTAATTGAGTGTGCAGAGGAGATGGAGAGCAGGGAGGCCGTCTATCATTCCCTCAGCCACTAATGGGAATTCACCCGGGGTCGGGACTGCTGACGCTGGCGCAAATGCACCAGGTTTTTTTTTTTTTTGACCACTAATATGGAGTGTAACACATGCCTTTAAAGGATGTCCTTATATTCTTTGACCACAGCTGGCTAATAAGGAACGCCCCGGGTTACTTCACTGTAACCCTGTTCCCTGAAAAGGCGGGAACGAGAAGCTGCGCTTATTCAGCGCTATGGGAACGTCTCTTAGTCGTGACCAGCTGTGAATATATGTGTAAAACAACGTCAATGAAATTGACCTATATTTATAGCCTTGCGTGACGTCATTGGAATGCGTCGTAGCGAGGCTATAATTAGATGATCCACCTGTGCATCAGCAGATATTTTGTCTGAAGAGCAGTCCAGGGACATCTCAGTGCGGCAAAGAAGCGCAGCTTCTCGTTCCCGCCTTTTCAGGGAACAGGGTTACAGTGAAGTAANTGTGGTTGCTGCCCCTTTGAAATAAGCAAAGCGAACGCGAAGCACTTTAACTGTGAACATTCACAATACTCGCACTCGCCCTGTTACAACGCAAGGGCAGCGTGCTCTTCCCCAAACAAACAAAACAATACTGGTGTGTGTCCGATTCGGAGATGGACCGCGAACCAGGAGACACACGCCGTTTGCTTTGTTCAGCGAGGACTTTCTCTCAAATATATAACATATATCATATATGTGTGTTCACTTTTCACTTGTCAGACAGAGTTGAAAAAGGAACAAAGGGAGAGAAAGTTCTGCGCACTGCCTGTCAAATCTAACTCCTAACAAAGTGATGAAGGAAGGAAAGAGTTTGAGCAGAGCTGCTTCACACACACACTTCACAGTATGGTCTCTGAAGACAAAAGACCTGCTGATGCACAGGTGGATCATCTAATTATAGCCTCGCTACGACGCATTCCAATGACGTCACGCAAGGCTATAAATATAGGTCAATTTCATTGACGTTGTTTTACACATATATTCACAGCTGGTCACGACTAAGAGACGTTCCCATAGCGCTGAATAAGCGCAGCTTAGAGTGTAGCCTTTGAAAGGGAACATAGTCTGTCGCTCCACTCAGGACGATTCATCATGTCATATATTCATATCCTTAAAGGTCAATTGAAGTCATGTAAGAGGAAAATATGCTTTGTTAAACTTTTTTCCCTCTTACAATTTTTCCCTGTCGTCTTTTTGCAAACCTTATCATACAAACAGACGCCGGACTGACCGCGTGGGGCTTTGGAGGCAGGCTTTCAAAAAATGATTGATAACTACAATTACGAAAGCCAACAAGTTTCATTTCATCAGACACACATCAGACACAAACCTCACAAACAAGCCTTAGATTCATATGCACAGTCGAGCGCACTGCATTTTTCCTGCGGAGGGCGAAAAAAGAGAAGGTTTTGGATGTTCACAAAGTCTCATAATTAAGTCAAGATGTAACAAATTACAGATTTAAGCCGAGACTTGCCAAATATAAGCAGAGATGGATATTCATCTTCTGCTATCTCATTACATCGTAAAAGTGATGAGAAGGTTACAGCTGCATTTGCATAGATGCTTGGAAGAGCCTCTTTCGCCATTCCATCTTGTGCTAAATCTATAGCCGCTCTGAATTTTTTAACAGATAGAAACAAGAGTCGGCAGAAGAGCCAGCGGAGACTACATGAATTAAACCAGGCTTACATATGTTAACGCCGTCCGACGTCTTAGGAGAGACACTTTTCAAAGAGATTCTGAAGGATGCGCAGGGAAATCATTGCGATAAATAAGGAAAAGGGTAATTGCGGAGGTACAAAATGGAAACAAGTGAGGGAAGGGAGATGGCGAGGGGGAGCGGCTGAGACAGACTCTAAACGCTAGCTGCTGTCAGTAGAAAGTGCAGCGCTTGTGGTTCGATCCAGCCTTCCTCTGCCACTAATGACTGTCAACATGGCGAGAGGGGCTCTGAAGGAGGAGAAAATTACTGGCTGAAAAGCAATTGACTGATCCCCATCATTTCTCAGGGAAGCAGTGACCTGTGAATATTTCATTATGGGGAAAAGTCATGCGGTCCATACCAATGCCCGCAGTGGAGCGAGTGATGGGGAGGAGTGAGGTGAAACACTGGCCCCATTTCCCCTTCCTCCTGAGCCCTGTCACCGGCAGGTAAGAAACAGCTCCAAAGCCTATAGCTGTAAACTAGCGCTTTTCCGCTATTTATAGCAATGGGACCAGCATCACATGAAAAGACTGCAGATCCAAGGACAACGTCAGCAGTAGGAGTTTACAGCGTTGCAACATCAGTGTAGCTTGCACAATGTTTTTCCATGGAGGTAAACTCACCCGAGCCTCACTTCACCCCCTCGACTGCACAGATCGCTTTCGGACTGACCTCAGAACATAGTCACCTTTGAAACCGAGTGCAGTTTAGTCTCAAATCCTGTTGTTATGCTTTATTAATAAGCTTCTTAAGTATGCTGTATGGTGATCATTTACCAAAGCATCACGTCTCTGTACTTAGGAGCTACGCTAAAAGCTAATTAGCGCTAATTTGACCAGTTGTCCTCTGGTGGTACAAAAGTGCTGAAACAGGAGGAGCAGGGTGGAAAGAAGTGCACGCAGGCACAAATACCTCATTTTCAGACATTGTTAAGTACATCCCCGCTGCCAGAGACTATCGATGAGTGGAGACAGATGGATTTGACGGCCCTTTCATAAGCAAAAGATCAACAAGATCAATGGGCCGTTTTGTACATGCCACAAGCTAAATACACAGCCACGCTTAACCTTCAAAAGTTCACACAAACTCCTGAGATAAACACAAGAATGGCTTACGGAAAGGACAGATGCTTTGAAAGATGGAAAAGTGCAAAGGGAAACAAGCAGGCTAACTCTATAAACACGCACAAAAATATTTCTAAGTAAATTCTTTCAAAAGAATAAGAGTGGGATCATTTTTTTATTTAAAGTTTTGCCAATTATTTGTCTTTTTTTTTTTTTCTTAAAATCATAATTTAAATTAAAATAATATATCTGATAATAATGAATTGAGATATCAAACATTAATGTACAGATTATGGACATCTATGATTTATATGAACAGTATCTGGATGTATATCTCTCAGTTGAAGAAAAATGCTTTATGACCAGAAAAAACTGTAGAAAGGACAATAAAATGATTTATGATATTTATATGTATATATTTATATTCTTATGTAACTTAATAATAATACTCATTTTCAAATTCATAAATCAATAATCAATCACAAGGAAAATAAAAATAATTAATTTACTCAGACATATGATTCTGTGTGTTTGTGTGTGAGAAAATATTTTAAAAAAGCTTATTTTTCCCCCTTTCTATAATGTTTATGTTTTTGGAAAATTCCCACAAGTGTGTTCAGATTCTCTAAAATAAAAATGATCCTTTTTAGTGTTTCCTTAAACTGAATCAATTACAAATGACACTATGGACATCAGCATTGGCCTTGGAAAAGTTCATGAAATATAAATTTTTTTTTTTTTCTTTGCCATAAAGTACTGCCAACCAGTCGACTGAGAAATGATTTAGTGTTAAACATTCACTGAAGATATTTAATATATCACTTATATTACATATAAAAATATATATAGCATAGATACATCTCAGGAAAATGAAGAATTAATGGTTAATTAAAAGATGTCAGCACATTTTAATGGTACAAAAGGAGAAGGCACTAAATAAATCATGTCAGCCATTGAACAGACACAATTAATCCATGACAGCTCGAGAAATTATATTTTCAGTGTGATTGATAGCTCTGTTGAACTAATGTTGAATGAAAACTTATTACAACTGAAAAATCAGCATTAATAATGTACCAAATCTCAGCAGCTTTACTGTCCACTGAGCTTTTACAGCTTTAGCACAATTCTGCCCGCTAATAAGGACTCACCTGAAATCTATGGTGTCTTTTCCCTATTGACTCGCTCTTAAATTGCATGCAAAACAGCAGTGTAAAGACTGATTAGTTTTTCTTTCTTTCTTTCTTTCTTTCTTTCTTTCTTTCTTTCTTTCTTTCTTTCTTTCTTTCTTTCTTTCTTTCTTTCTTTCTTTCTTTCTTTCTTTCTCATGACAAGAAGCAAAGGACAGGGCAATAGTGCTGACCCTACGAAAAAAGATTAAAGACATAAAAAGAAAAAGATAAACAAAAGCCTGCAGACAACTGACATACTGCCGATTCTAATCGAAGTGGTGGGAAATATTCGGGTGATGATGCGTATGTGTGAACTGGAGTGTTTGACAACACACACACACACACACACACACACAGCTGACTGGGCAGCTGATGAAAGAATCATTCATGTCATGTCAACTCTAAAACTGACAACCAGACGCAGTTAAAATATGAAGCCAAACACAGTCGCCAGCCATGCGCACACTTTCACTTTTTGAAGGGTTTCGCATGTGAATCTGCAGGCTTGCACTACTCTAATATTTATGTATAATATAAAAATTGATCTACCTTCTAAAGGTTTTTATTCTCTCTTCATAATTATTATTTTAGCTACTTAAATATTGATGCACCACTTAATATCACTTTTTCTAACTAATGTCTAGTTTGTCTGTAAATCCACCTGCTTTCATTGTGCAGACTGTTATATTCATCACAGGTTCACTCACACACATTAGCGGGCCAATGAAAATTTAAAACCAAGTGTTTCATGCTCCAATCTAATCTAGCTGTTTTTTTTTTTGTTTTTTTACAATCTGACTTGTATATGAATAGACTAAGATTTTATCTCTGTTTTTCATGTCTCTCATGTATCATACATGAACACACCATTATATGCACACGCACACAAAAAACACACACGCTCTCTTTCCCTGTTCCTGTAAGATATACTTCTTAATCAGCAGGATATATGTGAGCAAATGAATGGCTGAGTTGGAGAAAATTCAGCGAGGGAAGTATCAATTATTCAAAAGAGAACATTTTGCACTTATTACTTAACTAAATCCAGCAGCTCCAATGACAGCTTACGGGAATGAATCATTCTGGTCCAAAGGCTCCTTGCAGGCTGAACTCCTATATTTTCTCGACCTCCATGCATACAGACAAACACGCACGCACATCCACACCTGCCTGTCTCTCTTATTGCGCTGTCTTATCTGAACATTGCCCACAGATGGAGCTGATGTGCCCCACCTCACATGGTCAGTAAAGGCTGCAGTGCGTTATGTAACGTCCCATGTAAAGAACTGATGCACACTCAGGTATGTCCTGGTGCATGGCGGCATGCGGTCCTTGCTACTGTAGTGTGCTTCAGAAATAAGCGTGTTTAAAATAGCTGTTACAAAACATCCTCACTGTAGCTGCCTTCTTTGGCAGTGTCCTGACTGAAACAAAACCAAATAAATGATCAATTTGGATTCTACACTGGCAGAAATTGTGCGTCATACAAATAATGCTCTGCATGTGACTGATAGCAACAGGCGGCAATACTTTAAGCATGAATATAGACAAATAGCGGGTAGAATAGGACATTGTAACAAATATTAATATAATTTTTTTAATATTAATATTGTTAAAGTTAACTATTATTTAATTTGACTTATAGTATTAAATGAATATACATATAACACAAATTGTATGTTTTATTAAAGGGATAGTTCACCCAAAAATGAACTAAAGAGTTGATGGCACCCACTGACTTCCATCATAGTAGGAAAAAAAAAATACCATGGAAGTCAATAGGTGCAGTCAACTGTCTGGTTACCAAAATTCTTGTTCTTATTCTTATCATTCATATCTTCTTTTGTTTTCAACAGAAGAAAGAAACGCATACAGGTTTGGAACAACATGAGGATGAGTAAACGATGGCAAAATTTTCATTTTTGGGTGAACTATCCCTTTAATATTACTTAAGATATGTAAATATTTTTGCTATTAATATTATTATTAAATTATTATATATTTTAAATGTAATTTTTTAATAATTTAGTAATTTAAAATGAAAATAATATTTAAAATGGATGTAAATAATTTAAATTATGTTGTAGAACTGGATGAATTAAAATAGACATTTCTCTCCACCATATTGAATTTATTTTTCACTCAGCTTGTCACAATGCATTCTGGGATTGTATTGTCCTTGAAAGATTAGACGCTGTCTTAGAATAAAAACAAAGTGTGTAAGATGATATCATACCCTTTATTTTCTTCTTTTTTTTTTAAAAAACAGGCTTCACATCAATACCAAACCTATGATGCCTTAAAATGAAGCAGCTTACAACATTTTGGAGCTGAGCAATTGAGTGAGTCATCTGTATAGTGGAATGGGCTTCCAACCTCCTCTAGTAAGATCACCACGTGCTTTTTTCTACTTTTCTGCAATTATACTTTATAGTGTCCTGCTTTACTCTTGAAAACCTCTATCGCTATACTGCTAATATTGTTGGGTCCTGTATGATAAATTGCTTGTGCTTTTCCTCATTTGTAAGGCGCTTTGGATAAAAGCGTCTGCTAAATGATTAAATGTAAATGCAATGTAAATGAGTGAAACTTCAATGCAAGAAGCCTTCAGACATCCAGTCTCTCATCCACGGCTTTTCTGGCCGAGCACCAGAGTCAGAAATAGATGCTCACTCCATACTGTGTGTTCACGGTGTACTTTGGAATTGCACAAAGCAGGAAAAGGTAACAGATTGTCGGAATGGCTTGTTGCCTGTACATAAAATCTATTTTTTCTCTCCCATGGCTCAGTCACAGCCGGACGAAGTCACCTCCCATTCTGCACACTAAGGTGGGTGCCACCCATAAAACAAATGAAAGACAAAAATTGCCTGCCTTTTGCCGTTTCCGCCTTTGTCACTTCTTCCCAATAATATTTGTCAGCCCTTAAGGTTCCTGAAGTGGAAAATGGACTTTATTTTTATGATGTGGCAAATTAAAAAACTTCTGAGCTCCAGCCCATTTCACAGGAGGCTCTGCGAGGTAACTGGCGTAACCATGGTGATGAGATGTTGCCCCCCTCTGCTGTGTCTCAGCCCACTAAAACCCAGCGTCTGTTGCCCATTCAGTCCAACTGCACTCCAACAACATGATTGCGGGTGTTTCGCTTGGTATAAATTTGTCAATGATTCGCATATAAACTGTGACCTCGAAGAACATCGCCATAATTACATAATGCTGAAAAAGTTAAATAGTTTTGTCCTACTTAAAGGGATAATTTACCAAACGGAATTTATGTCATCATTTACTCACCGTCATGTTCCATTTCTTGTCTCTGCAGGACACAATTATAAGGACTGCTCCAAACAATATTGACCCCTCATTTTTCAAAATATATTCTTTTAAACAGGCCTTCTCTGCTTCTGAGATCTGTTGTTTGGACCCCAACAGTCTTCACAATCGTGTGTGTCTATATATATATATATACAATTGATGCACCCCTTCATGGAAATAAATGTTGTGATGCTATTTCCATCAAGAGATATTTCAATTTTGGTCAAGATCTTGTATTGACAATGCAAGAGGTGAGCACTCTGCAAAGTTTACTCCAGCACATCCCAAAGTCTTACACTGAGGTTAATTTCACGACTCAGAGGTGCCAATTCCTGTGTGAAAATAATTCTTCATGCTCTATGAACCATTCTTTCACAATTTTAACCTTTGTCATCCTGGAATATGGCCATGATACATCTTCTGACATGGCTGTTTAAGAAATGAAAAGCTACATACTCCATCTGTTAGGGTTAAAAGAAATGTTGCCAAACATAAAACATGCTAGAAACATAATAATCATTGTAATAATGTCACTCGTATATTCTTAGGTATTTGCCTACTAAAATCCAAACAGCAACTTTTATTTTGGCCGGGCCAATAATATATTTGTATTATTAATTTTGGTCCCACTTTATATTAGGTGGCCTTAAGGGTGGGTCAAGGTGTAAGGGATGGGTCAACAGGGTAATTATAGATGTAATTACAGAAATTATTTACAGATGTAATTACATGCAGGTGTTTTTAAAATATAAGTACAATGTAAAAACATGTAAGTACACACTAAGTGCATTGTATCAAGTGATTAATTTAAATGTAAGTACAAAGTAGTTAAGGCCACCTAATATAAAGTGGGACCATATTTTTTTCATTATATAAATTAATTTTAAATGTGTAATTGAATATCATTGTATCTTGTGTTTTTTTTTTGTATTTTATGTATAAATATGCTTGTATGAATTTAAAATTGAATAAAAAGTTGATGATAAAAAAATAGTTTGTGTTGGATAAATATAAAAGTAAACTGTTGGGGTGAACTATCCCTTTAACACGCTAATCAAGATCTTACCGATATATTGCCAGCCGAAATGGGCATCTCTAAGTGGCCACTCTCCAAATCTGCCCACAAACCTGCTGCTAACGTGACAAAAGGTGTTTCCTCTTTAAACTGACCAGGTGCCAAGCCCACACTGCGTCGTGATGAATCCGTTTCCCCCTGTCCACTGGCATGTGGGTTGTCATTTCTTCCCAGCCTCCTCGGTGCCCAACTAGACCCTCTGGAACAGGAAAACAGCTTGGTCCCCCTTCCTGCCTCACAGTGGTCTATGTGGACCCGGTCCGGCAGGGTCGCAGTGGGGACCGGGCCTCTTCCATATCTCTCCCTTCCCCTGGTTTCCGCTCTGACAGCTGTGGGTTTGTTACCAGGAGCCAATCCATAAACCACACACTCTCTACAGCCTTCCACCACTCCCATTAAATATATATGCTCCAAACCATTAGGCTGCCTGCCTGCCTTGCAGCACCCTGGCAGGGCTAGTATGTGCACACACACATATCTCTTCAAAAGCCAAGTAGGAAAGCAGCACAAGATTTGGTTATTTATTTTCAAACTGAATGATACACCAGCGATAAAACTGATTAAAGCATCACCCTACGCGGCGACGGTTGCGTTGACCCCGGGTGTGCTCCATACACAAGTCGAGGCGAGAGAGAGACATTGTGGACATGGGTGGGCTGGTGCTCCAGGCTACACTAGAGATGGCTGCACTACAAAGCGCACTCAGGAGATTACTCAGTGCACGGGGTCAAAACTCAAAAAGCCTCTGAGGTATGCGTCGCATTCAAAAGCCTACGCTGTGAGCCAGATACTTCCTCTCTCCCTCGCTTTCTCTCCCTCTGGGGTGGGGGATGATCAATATGGCGCTTTGCTCCTTGAACAAATTAGAATATGCAATGGGCTGAATCCAGACGAGTTCTCCACAGCTCTATTAAAGAACGAGCGGCTTTTCACTGCACACGCCGCAGCCAAATAAAAACTGCAACTGTGTTGAATTAACAGAGGCATGAAGGGACTATATGAACGTAGAAAGAGCGAACTCTTGACCCTGAAAATGTCTTCTCATTTACGCCCAAACCCCCACCTTCTTACAATCCGTTACTTGTTCCAAGGTTTTTTTTTTTTTTTTTTTTACCAGNTACCAGTCACCCATTCAGAATCCACTATAATGACCACCAGCAGGACTCGGGTCTGGCTCAATAGGCAATATAAGAGAGAGTGAGCAGCTGCTATTGGCTTAAACGATGAAAACTATTGTGTTCAGAAAGAATCAATCAGGGCTTTTCAGAGTAATTCGATTCTATTCACAAAGGAGTAGGAAGCAATTTGAAAATGGAAATGCCACTTGACTTTCAAAGGAGGGGAGGAGGAGGAAAAATGAGGAGAGCCGGTAATGTAGGAGTATGCATAGCAAATAAAAAACAAAGGAAAAAAACATTCCTGCACACACAGAAACTCAATATATACACTGTGTCTCACACAAAAAATACATCAGTCGTAACCTAAAGTACATCAACAGGTCAGTGGTGGGTTGGTTTTGCTAACCACGGCTACAGAGAATTATTAAAGGGTCAGTTCACCCCCAAAAAAATGCAAATTCTGTCATTAATTACTCACCCTCATTTAGTTTCAAACCCATAAGAACACAAATTAAGATATTTTTGATGAAATCTGAGAGCTTTCTGATCCCCCATAGACAGCAGGGCAATTACCACTTTCAAGGCCCAGAAAGGTAGTAAAGACAATGTTAAATAGTTCATGTGACTACAGTGGTTCAACCTTAATGTTATGAAGCGACGCAAAACTAACTTTATTTAACAATTTCTTTGGAATGAAATGAGGGTGAGTAAATGACAGAATTTTCATTTTTGGGTGAACTAACCCTTTTAAGTAGCACAACTGCTTTCAGCATTAATAATAATTTTAAAAATTCTTGAGTAGCAAATCAGAATGATTTCTGAAGGATCATGTGACACTGAAGACTGGAGTAATGATGCTGAAAATTCAACTTAAATCACATGTTATAAATAAATAAAATGTTCAAATATATTAAAATAGAAAACAGTTCTTTTAAATTTTAAATAACACTGTTTTTATTGTATTTTTTGATCAGATAACTGCAGCATTGGTGACTTTTTACAAAAACATTTAAAAATACAACAAAATTGATTCTGTACAATAAATAACAACAATAAACGTGATTACTCAAGAAACCTATTTTAGCGATTTACAACATTTTATTTGTGCTATTCCATAAAATTAAAAGAAGAAAGCTACTTTTACGCAGCCCTTAAAAATCCTTGTCGATGATAAATGGATTGATAACAGGCTGCACGGTGTGTGCTCCATCATCTTATTTCAATGGTCAAGAATGAGGAACTAATTAAGTGCTAACTAACCACTAATTAGACCTCAATTAATCACATATTAGCGAGCTGTTGGAGGGAGAGAGGAAAACGTATGACTGTGCATATATACAATATGAAACGTTGTCAAGATGTCTTTAAAAAAAAAAAAGTCATTTAAGAGGTTCAATCTACAATTCAGGCACAGCTAAAACTCATTTCATAGCCTCAGAGAACACGTCAGGTGATTGATCATGAATATTAGCCACAATTTGCTTTGATTTGCCTCACAATGAGCTCCGGCGGGAAATGGTTGGTTAGACACAGCAGTTATAAACAGTTTGATCTTTAGGTCAGGTGCTCAATCAAACACAATGAGTGAAATTAGCGGTCTATGAGCTTAAAATAAAGGGTGTTGATGGGTAGATAAGCAGCGGGGTCTCTAAGTTTGTGTATGTGTGTATATGTAGATGGGTCTCAGTGTCAGCGCCAAAGCAGATGGCGTATCTTCTCTTATGCGCCTCTGAGAGATGCGGTCAGTACCCTGTCAGACTGCAAACAGCTATCTGTGTGTGTGTGTCCTCCTAAAGGCCGGAGTCTATACCTTGAAGGGTCCCAGGCGCGTGAGCCGGTCGGACCCCAAGGGAGATAAGGTTTCTGCCTCAGACCAGGAGTGCTGGCAGGGCAGTTACAGAGCCCCTAGTGCTCCCCTGTCCTGTTGAATCATTGATGGATTGAGTCAGCATTCCCCATATACACACACACACACACACACATCCATCCTGAGACACAAACACACACACTCACGGTGGAGTATAACCCCAATCTTTCCCTCACTTTGGAGGTGGCTTTTGTTAAAATTCAAGTACCATTTGGGGACTCATGGGAGACATTCTCCCCCAGGAAGGCGGTTCAACGAAATCAACACAAAGCAGCGACACTCAGAAACCGTCCAGTTAAGATTGAGGCTTATTCTCTTCACTCCTCCCTCTCTCTTTCTCTCTTCAGCAGGCTTCTGGAATCACAGAGCAGCCGGTCAATAAACCCAGATGGTCAAGCCCCAGGATAGGGTGCAGCCTGGCCTGCCAGCACCACCCCCGCCACACACACACACTTATATACACACACATACCAGCTCATTCCATTGAGAAGGTGAGATCATCCTCAAAGAAGATCTCAAGGTCGGGTACGTGTGTTGTATGTTTACTTAATGTTTATCTTTGTTTGGGAGGGTGGTGTCGGGAGTATCCCAGCATGCTGCTCTCCAGGATTTGGGCATATCCTGAAAATACACACACACACACACACACACACACACACACACAGGTACAGAGACAAGGGACTCCATTGCTTCTTGACAAGTAGCCAACAAGCCCTCATGTCCCCCTATGTGTGGAAAGCGCAGACGGAGAATGATGAAGGGACTTAGCCGTCTTATTATACTCTTGATGCAAGAAAATGCCGCCAACATCTAAGATTCAACAATCTGTGGAGGGCAATTAAGGATCTCTGTGGAGGAAAATATCTGATGAATACACTACGTGGCCAAGATTAATAGGTTTGGCGATGGTGATTAATTCCAGCAAAGACTAAATTTAATGCTAGACATTCTAGCGATTTGTGAGCGTCCAAGTTTTTGATAACAGTCTGGGAAGGGTTCTTTTATTTTCCAGCCTCACAATGCCCCTGCGCACTAAGCGAGGTCCATAAAGAAATTATTTACTAAGTCTGGAATGGAAGAACTTGACTGGCTTGAACAAAACCAGACCTGAACACCTCTGAGATGAGTTTTAACACCTGAGATCATCAGAAATACTTTTTTGTGTACTTTTGGCCATATTTTGCTGGCCTAAATAAAAAATGAATTTTTGAGCTTACAATAGTTAAAATATTTTCACTGGCCCCAAAACAAAACAACTGTAAAAAAAATTTATTTAGCTATGTATTTTTATATTTACAGATTATGTGTGTTTAATGAAATGTTAAGAATATTTTATCAAATATTTTGTGTGTATGTATGTGTATGTAGAATATTAATAAGCTATAGATCTATAATGTAACTCCATTCAATTTGAAACAAACATGAAGAAAACATCACAAAAGAAAAAATAAATTTAAGTTTGCAAAGCATAAAAATGGGATTTTTAAGATCAATGAAAAAAGCAAAGCAGCACTGTTTCGAATAGACAAGTGACTGATTCTGTCTGAAACTCTGCCACACTGGCCATCCCTATTGAGCCTTGATTGTGTATATTAAATGACGCCATATCCAAAGCTGTACTTATCAAAAGAGTCTCTCTTCTACGAGGGAAAAAAAATAAATCACACAACCGCATACACAGACCGTTGCATGCATACGCTCAGGGATGTACACAGACAGACACGTACACACGTGCGCACACACCGAGAAAGCCAGAGGGGCTACTGGTGTGAGTGGCTCAGCAGAGGCCAGGGCCGAGACTGAGGAATTAATTGAGGTAGTTTGTTTCACACCGGGGAGTCTATTAAATGCCATGTCACCGCAATGCCATGGGGAGTAACAGGCAAACAGTACCCAAAGTGTGCAGAAAGAAAGGCTGCAAAGAGCGAAAAGGAGAGAGAGATAAAGGCTCGGTGAAGTGGTGGCGCTCTGCTGTCTGCCGTCCCCCTAATCAGCAGCCTTCAACTCCCCCAAACCCCCCTCGATTTCTGCCTCTCTCGCCATCGATCGTCAGCGCTGCCATTCCGGCCCCCATTCAGAAAGCACGCTGGGGAGCCAAGGCTATCATGGCTCTCCATTGTCTTTTTATTGTCCTGCTGTTTTACATTAGGACTTGTCCTACCAGAGAGAGACGGTATCCCAGCATTCCTCAGCCTCTGGTCCCTGATTCGGGCCTGTAGCCGGAGTTGAGTGTCCGTGACAGCCTTATCACCTCCGCTGTGCACGCACACACATTTCTGTCCGCTGGACACAATCTATTGGCCGCAGCGGCCCACAGTGCACTGCAGGGTCTGAAACACTTCAGCAGATCACCTTTAGAGACAGTAATTATCCACCACTGGCTCTACACAAATAAGTGCCCTATACAGAGAGGTTAAAAACTTTGTATTTTACCCAAAAAAGGTCACAAAATAAGTTTGCATAACTGCCAATTTGTGACTGCATCTACAATGTGCAGCTGACACGCCAATATTTGACTTGGTTTCAATAGAGCCACTGAATGTACTGCAAACATAAAAATCTGATTGGAAAACGTTAGGCAACATTCAAGAGTTACATTTCTTTCTTTCTTTTTCTTAAAGAACAAAATTATATTTACAAGCTATCAGTTAACAATTTTTTATTTAAATGCACCTAAGCATCCTTAAACAAGAAAAAGTTACAAAATTGCATATACTGTATATATACGGATTTATCCTTTTTTATCTGAAAATTACGCTTAAAACAAGCAATAAAAACAATACATACATAAACATTTCTGACTGTATGTACGTATCTTATGCATTTTTGTGTTTTTTTTCTTGTTTAATATAATATTTGAAAGCAATTTGTCTTGTTTTAAGGATGGTATACTTTATATTTATATGCTATAATACCAATTATTACTACTACTAATAATGATTATTTTTCTAATATTTTGACTGGAAAACAAGACAAAAAGTTTAATGGCATCACATGAGTTTTACACTTTATAGCAATTTAACTAGTATCCATGTGGTATTGTGTATTGTGGAATAACTATTTCTGATAAAAAAAACAGCCCTAATCTGCAATTTTGTGTCAATAAAACGGTCTAAGTGGGTGGTTTCTAGCCAGACTTAATGCTGTGAGAGACTACAGTTAATAAACATGCTGATATTAAGTGTGTTTATATAAGTACAAACCTGTTCCCCTCTAGACAGCACTCCAGACAGTGTGTACAGGTCATACGACCCCTGGGACTCGCACACAAACCCACACACACTCACACACTGGCCTGCCTCCAGTTTACTGTCTGAGAACTTACTGTAGACCCCGAAACATTTCAGTAACTTCAGCCTAAAATACTGACTGGCAAGCTTTCTGGCCAATCAAATTAATTTCCTGTAAGAAATGCCAAAGGTGACACTTTAGAAAATGGAAGTGGACATTGCAGGGGTACACAGCTAGGGAGGAAGATATAGAGAGGGAGAAGAATAGCAAAGAGTGAAAGAATGAGCAAAAATTGCCTTGCGCACTGCATCTATATAAAAAGGCACCTATTATGGACCTTTGCTCTTGTCGATTTAAAAGACATAATGCGTAATATACAGTGAGTAACTGATGAGGGAAGGGAACAACATACTCACTCATTCAGAGAAAACAAACAGCCCTCTCATCTGGTCGGCCTACACATTCCTGCTGATGTTTACGAACCTGCCTTACCATCCCTCTTCCTTTAAAGGAACAATTCATCCAAAAATGAGAATTTTGTCATTATTTACTCACCCATATGACTTTCTTTCTTCTGTGGGACAATTTTTTGATGGAATTACATTAAATGAATGGACACTGTAGATTTCGAGCTAAATAAATGCACCATAAAAGTATCATAAAAGTGCCCATATGACAAATGCACTTTATTTCGAGCCATCTAAAGTCATACAATAGCTTTGTGATAGAAAAAGACTGAAATTTATGTCATTATTCAATGATATTCAATGATTTGATTATAAATCGGAGTGAACTGTTCAACTTGCTGATTCAATGAACTGGCCATGAAGATTATGAGTATAACAAGTTCATCAAAAAAGTTACTGAAAAGCTTCTGAAATAAAGTGAAACTTTGAAACTGAAATAAAGTGCACTAGTCATAGGGACCATTTTTATAAGTGTTTTTGGATCATTTTTGAAGCTTTAAAGATTCAGTCCTTATTCGTTGCAATTGAAGGGGAAAAAAGCAGCCAATACATAATTCAAAATTTCTTTTTTGTGCTCCACAGAAGAAGCATGTGCAGTAAATATAAGGGTTTGGAATGACATGAAGAAAAGAAAATTCATTTTTGGGTGAACTGTTCCTTTAAGTGTGTTTATGTTATGTTTCACTCTCTCCCTCTCACATAGCCTGTCTATGTCTCTATCTCTCGACTGTTTACCAACACACATTTTCACCCACTCATTAGTACAGCATCCTCTGCCTCAGCGCTGCCTCGAACTGCCGTCTTACTCCTGGAACGAGTCACAGTGCATCCGCTGGGGAGAGAAAGACTGACAGAGCCTCACTCAAACAGCTGCGTTTCTTACAGAATTGCACCAACTCTACTGAAAGTGCAGACAGCAATGCGATGACTGGAGGTGACAAGCCAAGTGCGAGCTACAGTGAGGTACAAAAAAAGAGATAACTCATGAATATCATAATGGGAACGAGCAGGCAAAACTGCTCAGTTTATTTGCAAGATGTAAAGTGACTGAAAAAGAAGAATTCTATAGGAACTTAGGAGGAACACACATAAAAGAAATAAATCTAAAGGAATGAATAAAAAAAAATGCCCTGAAGATCCTGGCTGACAAAACAAACCTTCCTCATACTGTTTAGCATACTGTACTTATGTATACTTTGTGTAATTAGATGTAGGTTATTTTTATACTACTAAATTCAAATACACTTTAAAACTCTTAATTAAAAATCTTAAATGGATAGTTCACCCAATAAAATAAAGTTGTCATTATCCACCCTTGTGTCATTCCAAACCTGTATGCTGTTATTTTTTTTGTTGAAGATTCTTCATCTAAATAAAATAATAAAATAAAAATATCATAAAAGTAGTTAATGTGACCAGTGCGGTACATCCAAAGTCATCTGAAGCCAGCTTTTGTATGACAAAAAATATGGTAACATTCGTATTTTAGGGTACTCACTATAGTAATAACAGTAAATTATGCTATAAATTATAAAGTAACTAACCCTAAACTAAACTAAACTAAACTAAACCCTAATCATAACTCAAGTAAATACATTTAGTTAATGAGTACTGAGTTATTACTCAGTACTTATTTGAGTAAGTACAATGTAACTACGTCACCTTAAAATAAAGTGTAATGAAATCTATAGATAATTTCAGACATCTGAAATATCATTCAAGTTCAAAGATTAGTAAAAGTGTGTCACATTCAGTGAATAATCACTTAAATTTCCAAATAAATCAATTGCATGACTTTTTTAAACTTGGAATTTAGTGCATGAGTCATTTGACCACTTTTATTTTCTTGTTTTTTTTGGTGTGGTGAACTTGACAGAGATTGGGTTTTTGAAAAAACCACAAAAACCTTTTGTTTTCCACAGAAAACAACAACCACAACATCATGAGGGTGAGTAAATAATGTCAACAATGTAAAAAAATATTCCTCTACACATCTATTTCAGTGCTATTAAATCATGCATGCATGCATGCATGCAAACTAATAATAATAATAATAATAATAATTTGAATGTGTTAAAAAAGACCAATGTGCACTGCATACATCTCAGGCCAAGACAATATTGTCCGTTGCAAGTTTTACATAATTAATCTGTGTTTTGCTTGGGTCACACTGTCATGTGTCTTAGAGACAAGGACAGGAAGTGCAAACAACATGCAGCCAACCAGAGGCTCGACAGGTACACCCGAGAGAAAAATCCACACGGCTTCACACGTTTGCACCTAGTTTAGCGCAAAATAAAATATTCATCCGTTAAGTAGTACAGCATTTTGCGCTTGTAGCAGCACATGAATATTTCAGACTATTATAAAAAAAAGGACAGAAACAGAGGGAGGGGTCTTGAACTGAAGGACAGGAGAAGAGCTGTGTGTGTGTGTGTGTTTGTGTGTGTGCGCGCGTTTTTGTGACATATCAGGACACAAATGTGTATAATGACATGGGTATGACATAGGTATTACAAAAAGAGGTGACTTATGAGGACATTACCCATGTCCCCACTTTTCAAAAGGCTTATAAATCATACAGAATGAGTTTTTGTGAGAAAGTAAAAGTGTGCACAGTTTCCTGTGATGGTTAGGTTTAGGGGTAGGGGTAGTGTAGGGGGATAGAAAATACAGTTTGTACAGTATAAAAACCATTACGCCTATGGAATGTCCCCACAACTCACAAAAACGAACATGTGTGTGTGTGTGTGTGTGTGTGTGTGAGAGAGAAGGTGTATACAGAACTGTTTTATGATGTCGCAGAGTGCATGGGGAGAAGTGTGTGTCAGAGCTGGGGTTTGTACAGGTGTAAAGACAGCCATTAGAAAGCTGTGCAGTTTTGTAATGGGATGAGGAGCAGATGTGACACACTTACTAAAAGCCTGACAGCCACACACACACACACAATACCAGCAACCCCGTAGCATATGGATGTTTACTCTCCTTGCAAACACAAGTGGGCTACAGGTTCCAGATGAAGAAAACAGGAACCTAAAAATCTACATAAATAAGTCGGCTAAACTTCATAAAGTGCCAACTCCAGAGCAGAGCTCATATGAGATGACCATGACAATATTTTCAAGACTTCCACACTTGGCTTTATTGAATTCAACATTTATATGGTTTTCTCGCCAGTGGCACAATAATTGACCTCACCAAACAAAAACATTTATATGCCTACTTGTTTTTTCCCCCAATTTTGCGAGCACAAAAACAATTTTTTCATTCTCGCTCTCTGATCCAAAAGTGATTTGAAAAGTCACGTGATGCGGTGGCCACTCCACGTATCCCGAGGCGGTCCAACTTCCCCCGTCCTCTCTGACCATTAAAGCGCAAGCAATTAAAGCCCCTCCTCAGATAAAACCTACCTTTATTCCTCGGCCCTGCTTTCTCGGCCATAAACTACACTCATTTGGCATCTGATTGTTGGTGGCAGCTGTTTGATGGGGTAAATAAAAATGCAGTAAATAATAGATGGCTCAGATCCTCTGTTTGTTTGGTGCCTGCGCGAAGCGGTGCAGCGCAAATGCGGGCTTAGACGTATATGCAGATATGCGCGTGCTGACATGCATGCAAATATGCAACCTAATGCAAATGCGTCTCTGTCATTGTTATATCTTCTGACAGTGCAGTACGCTTTGTGGCACTGCCATGGGATTCAGATCAATTACTCTAGGTATTATTTCATCTTAAAAAAGGGCTTGTTTGGTTTGTGGCTTGTTTAAATGCAGAATGAATACACTTGAATGGATCCTTCTGATCCAGACGGATACATAAACACTCAGATCTGCCATATATATATATAATGGTGAGATGCCCAATAAATTCCTTTTGTTAGCTTCGGTGCCTAATTGATTTGGATCTGTTTAGAAAAGACGATAAAAAAGACGGGGATTTGGTGTAAAATGGAATGGGGGGAGGCATCTGTTCCCCGGAAACTGCTCCCCATCAGCCAAGCTCCATTACTGGGCCTATTCACTGCAGTATTAACCCTGTGTCAATGGACCTGTCCAGTCTGCAGACCCCCCATCCCCCACCCTCACCGCCCAGCTGGCCAGCCCGAACCCCGCTAACCGTCCAGCACTGGCGCTTTTTTCAGCCTGATAAACGCTCATTTCCTGCCGAGCGGATGTAATTCCTGAATCCCCTTTGCTTAGCTAATTTACAGCCCTGCGCAGGCAATTTTCCTCCGCGCCATATGAGGCGAGCTTCGCCTTCTCTCAATTACCGTAAATTGTCTGCGAGCGCAAGGG
>RJVU01067793.1:7468530-7484099 GCA_003731715.1 Anabarilius grahami | reverse complement strand
CAAGCTCAGATTTAAAGAACATGGATCGAAAATGACACATCATGATACGAAACCAACATGTTCCAAAATTAAATTAGCGTACAATTCTGTACATCTTTATTCATATCCAAAGTTTGTTGCAAATTTGTCACATCTTTCCTCACAATTTATATCCTATTTTTAAGTTCAAGTTAAAAGATATTTTTTACACCTGCTAATTTAAAAAAATCATTTTCAAATAGCAATATCTACTGGTACATGAATCATGTTTTCTCTTATTTATTTAAATATACTGTAAAACCTGTTCAAATCTAAGGAGTTACAGTATTTCAACATGATTTAACCTTTCAGGTTCATTTAGTCATATTATGTAATATCTATGACTTGAACAAAACCAGTTTATAACACACAAAAAAAAACATTTTTAGGTTACCTGAAATTTTTTTTTACAGGAATCTACATAAACGTTTTCATATTCATATAACTGTTTTCTGTTCTTGAAATCTTCAATTTGCACGTATGGCATCAGAAAAACCTCTACCTGGCTTCATATGCAACTCTGAAGGCACTCCGAGCTGGTTCCCTCAAGTTCAGTGTGAACGGCCCGAGCGATTAGAGTAATTCCTTATGACAGAACACGCGGAGCAGCTAGCATCCAAAACATCCCTCTGCCTGGCCTGTTTTCATTACACAGCATCTCACTCACACACACAAAACTAGTGATCAACCTCAACAGCAATCATCTTAATTTCTAATTATCCCAATTAATGTATGCAAATGGGGTTAATTCAAACTTATTGAAACCATTTCGAAAGCTGTGGTATCAGCGAGCAGCTCCATCAATTAACATCAATATTTGTCTTGCTTTTATTATTTAATTTTCCCATGGTAATGGCCACAATTAGCAGTAATTAAGAGCTTCCGTATGTGAGAGGAACCGAGCTGTTGATTAAAAGCAAATTGAAAGGTGCCAAAGCTAGATCCCTCCCTTCCAGCTCCTCTCCCCTCAGGGAAAAAAATGGGCGAAGAGAGAAAAAAGAAAATTTAATCAAGATTTTCAAAATGGAGCTACATGAAACTGATCTACAGCCTTGTGGAAAAAAAAACATACACATACTGACAGCAAAGATTTCTACAGTCTGTCGAGAGTATCAAAAGAAGGTGATTAGTTTTGAATGTAAAGGCTAGGTGCTGCAATGCATGCTGGGCAAAGTGTTCTGTGACATATATACAAAATGGAGTTTCAACAATCAATTTGCAGCAGTCACAAAGGAGGCGATATGTCAGCGCGCATTTCATTAAATTTTCTGCTTTCTTTGTTTCTCTATGGTACGCAATGAAAGGCTCTGTTAATCAGAGGCATATGTTGGATTATTTATTGCAAGCATGATAATGTCATTATTGTGCATGCGGGGCCACAGGGACTCGCTTTTGCTGTGCGGGTGTAGAACAGCACGCAGATAATGCATTCAGCAGAATTACACTAATACCAGCAAACATAAAAATCCGTCGAACAAAAATCTAAATCATTTCTGCTAGCTGGCCCTATAGGTTAATATTACTGTGCCTAACAGCAGGTAGAGACCTGAACGAAATGAAAATTGCAATTAGAGTAGAATTGATTAATAGACGGCCCTGTATTAAACTATGCTTGACTAAGCTATACATAATTCACTACCCGTGTTACTGAGCTTTGCTTTAGTATTGGACTGAAAATGGCTGCAGGGTTTATGTAGCGCTAATTGTTCAGCAGGTGAGCGTCTGCGCTAACAACACTGTATTACCCTTCGGAACGCTGGAAATGAACTCATTCATTTACAGACCACAAGAGCACAGGCTAGCTAACTAAAACCGTGTTGTAAACATATGAAACTGTCAGCAATTAGGTCTAGCAATGTGAAAAACACATCACACAGCTGAGGTCAAAGGCTACTGAACTTTAAATGTCAACAACAAATGTCCATCGCTAAGGTACAATTTCTACGCTATCGTGTTGGAATGTTGTCGTGTTTGACAGCTGACTGATGTGCGCGCCGAACGCTAAGGTAATTACCGAAGGGGACCGCATCACTAGTACCATCTAACTACTGTAACCTTCTGAATGTCAGGTTGAAGACCTCGTCGTACCGTCCACGATCCCTGCGTTGGAGGACCTCCTGCAGACGCTACATGTACGAAGTGAGGCACGCTAATTAAAAACACGTTTTCACGCTAACCTTTAAAACGCGAACCCTTGCTTTAATGGCCTTTAGATAACGTGGTACCTGTGCTATCAGGGCTGCGCACCTATGTCGATCCTCACCTCACCTTTACATAGCTCTCTTTCAATTAGAGATAGCGAGAAGGAGAGTGAGAGAAGGGGGAGAGAGATGACTAGCGTCTCATTTTTATGTGAGCAGAGACTTGAGGGGAGCTGTCTATAGGCCCTTAATTTACGGCGGAGCAAAAGTGGCTAAGCAGATGGAGACAGATACAGTGGGACACGAACTTCTCGTACACACACACACACACACAGGCACGCGCATGCAGCTTCTGTCGTAAATTATGCTGAGCAGTGGAGAATTTATGGGGCACAAATATCTCAGTACCAGCCTATCATTTCCTAAGCACTGTCAGTGTAATTCTTTCCTTGCCTGTCTAAACACACAGATAAAGCCAGTCTTGACTACGGCAGAGACTGAGAAGAGACAGATAGACATGGTTAGGAATGGGGAGGTGGCGGCGAGGGAAAAAAAATAACCATGTGGAGATCGAGTCGAAGGAAATGTCATATGTTCGCTAGCATGTTAAAGCGGGCGTTTAAATTCAAATATCACATATGCAGCTGCGATGCATTTCTGTAGATGTGTTTGTTTAAAGGAATATTCCGGGTTCAGTACGAGGTAAGCTCAACCGACAGCACTTGTGGCATAATGTTGACTACCACCAATTAATACTTCTTTTCTTTAGTGAGGTGCTTACAATAGAAGTGAATGGGCCAATTTGTAAACGTTTCAAAAACTCATTACTTTGAATAGTACAAGCACAAGATGCAAACAATATGTGTTAAAATCATTTTACAATCATATAAATGATGAAAACAACTTTACAGCTCATATAATACAAGATTTAACAGAAGAATTAATGCACACTACCTTTCAAAAGTTTGAACTTTTTGAATGATATTAATACTTTTATTCATCATGCATGGTAACAGTAAACACATTTATAATGTTACAAAAGATTTTGGTTTCAAATGCTGTTATTTTGACCTTTCTATTCATCAAAGAATCCTAAAAAAAGTATCAATGTTTCAAAAAATTTAGCTAAAATGGTTTTCAACATTGATAGTAAGAAATCAGCACCAAATCGGCATTAAAGAATGATTTCTGAAGGATCATGTGACACTAAAGACTGGAGTAATGATGCTGAAAATTTGACTTTTCCGTCGCAAGAATAAATTGCATTTTAAAATGAATTAAATTGTTATTTTTAATTGCAATAATATTTCACAATATTTCTGTTTTTACTGTAGTTTTGATTAAACATATGCAGCCTTAGTGAACATAAGGGAAAAATCTTATTGACCCCAAAATTTTAAACAGCAGTATGAGTGATAAAATAAGCTTTATATTTATGCTCATAATGAAAATAGGACTCATTTACCTCCACTGTAAATGCCTCACCATAACCTTGATTGTCAATATTATTCCACAAATTCTGGCAATTGAACCCAGGATATTCCGTTTAGAATGTGTTAAATGTAAAAAAGAAGTCCAAAACTTTAGGAAGCAGAAAATAAGTAAGCAAACAAACAAAAAAAGTGAAAAAGCCACTTTTAAGTATTCTTCTCATACGTATCAAAGCCTCCACGGATGCCAAAGGGTCCGTACACCCAATAAAAAGAGTCTCGCTCAACAAACTAGGTATGGCTGAGAGAAAAGAGAACGTTTTGAACCAGAACAGCAAAGAAATAGCAAAAGAGATGAAGGGGCAGCATTATAAATTCAGCTCCAACTTTACGATGTGAGAGAGATATACTTCAGGTTCAGCGCTGAGATTTCTGGGCTTGCATTGCTTAATGGGAAAGGTGGTCGGGGCTGGCGTATGGCGTGTGCCCTTTTGCTACCCTCGAAGTCCTGGCCATGAGTAGCGTGCAAAGAAGAAGAAATGGCATCCAATGAATTTACCCAGCTACTCTCCTCTTGCTCACAATGGAGCTGAAGTACTTTGCACGTCTGCTAAGGAAATGAAACCATCTCACACAGCTAATTAGCTCGTCTTAGAGGCGCAACACAGAGGAAAATGCAGTTGGATCACCTCAAAAAGTCGTTCAGTCGAGTTGATCTGGGGGAGGAATGATCAGAACAGGCCGTCTCAGTGAGGATAGTGATCTCTTAGCTGCGTAAGTTATTAAAAGAAACATAAATAAAACATAAAATGGAGGATAAATGAGTGTGAATACTCCATTAAAAAAATGTAGTATATCTAAATGCATTATATCAATGCTCAAATATCATGAAGAATAAATTAGACAATTTAACTTCAATCAAAATCTAAATAAATTTGAAATGAATATTTCTGTGTAGAATATTATTCAATTGAGTTTTTTTTTTACAGTCAATCTGCTAAATGTGATCCATAAAAATAGCTGTATTTAATATTTAATTTTAGCTACATATTTAATATTCTACATGCTTGAATACACTCCTACATCATGTGAAGTCACAGGCAACGTTCCCGTTGTCCCTTTTCTGACTTTACAGTTTGCAAGAAAGAAAGACATTAGCAAGTGGAATATGCTTTTAAAGAAGCACTTTTATCTTTTATAAGAATTTGCACTGACATAACATACACATGCAACAGTAAAGCACTTTTTAAGTCGCTCTTCATGAGAACGTCTGCTAAATGGCGTAAATATAAATTTTACTTGTGATACATGCATCGGTCAGTAACAGCCTCCGCTACACGGCCCATGCAGAGACTGGATTTCAACACTGTGACACACAATAGGTGAATAAGACCTATAGTATGTAAGCACGAATTGATCTGCGCACCACATCTGCACTGATACACAGATAACTAACTATACACTCCAGCCTGAAGTCTTCTAAGCATCACAGGGTCTTCAGAGATTTATTAAGACCTACCCAATGGATCTAGAAGACCCTGGAGGACCCAACCTTTCTATAATTCTCACCTCTGGAGGATAACCGTGGTGCAGAGCCAGTGGCGGCCCAGCGTGCATTGCAGCAAAGCACAGAAACATCAATACCGATGCACACTCTCAACACTGGGGCTTGTGGGGAACATCACACCATCTGCAGAGTTACAGAGATCTAATGCAGACACACACATGCCACTGCTCTGATGTTTCTCTCTTAAGATACAGCAACATGATGTTTTTGATTAGGTGTAGTTTTAAAACTCCTACAAATTAGGCTAGTAATCTATTCTGAGTTCAACTTCTGATTTAAAACGTGGATTTTTAAAACAGCAATGGCCAATTGCATTAACACAATCAACAAAAAAGTTTCTTTGAATTCTGTTTATATAAATGTGACTGATCGTATTTGGTTTGTAGACTATCTATCCATTGATCAGAATCTACAAAACAAATGTGAACATATCAAATATTCAAATTAAAGTATTATTTAAAAAATAAAGCATTGAGTTGACAGTTTTTTTCAACTGCTTAAACACAAAATCCTTACTTTTCACACAATTTCTGAAACCTGACACTCAAACAGCAGAACCACACACCAAATCTGCAAAACCTTACACTAATTCTCGGCCTTCGACTCAGTTTTCAATTTCATAAAACACTTTTTGCAAGACACAACACATTTTTCTTTGTAATACACAAAAATCTAACAGGAAGTATCTTGATTTCCTTTTTCAAAAAAAATCATTGTTTCTGTCCAGCTACACATGGTTGATGTGTTTCTTTTCTTTCATACTGTGCAATACTATATTCACAACCACAATGCTTACAGTAAAAAAAAAGAAGAAGTTTGGTTTCAAAACTTGCTTTCATGTTTACCGTCAATTTTTCAACATCTCTCTGCAATTACTTTCAATCTTGTTGAATAACTGTGTGTATATGATATATCCAAAAATAGAATATTATGGCAAAGGTGTTTGCAACGTAAGTCAAATGTTTGCTTTTGAGATGGGTTTGTGATATTTTGAATGCAGTGCTTCATTTTGCAAGAAATGTGAGACATTTTGCAATTTGTGTGTGCAATTCTTGGATTTGTGTGTAAAGTTTTGAAACAAAAAAAGAGTTTTGAAAATGTGTGTAAACAGCTGAAAAAAACTGTAAGATTTTAATGTAGTAATACTGATATTATAAATACTATTACAAATAAGTTTAATAACCTGAGAAACATGTCTTGAGTGACTTGATAGAAACCTAAACCTATAACAGGGCATTTCATGACTAAATATAGAGATGTTAAACATGATTAAACAATTAAATGGCGATATCTGAAGCATTAACTCAAATGGTTAATCATCAGCTTAGAAAACAAGAAGCTTAGAGTAAAATGACTAATTTCTCTTGTGCGCCCAATTATGGAAGAAGATAAATATGGGGATGGCTAAATAGATGCCGATGCGGTGGCCTAATAAATAACAATACAATGCATCATTAACACTAGGGCACAGTGAAGGAGAGGACTTTGGTGAATTAGCTGCATGAACTAAATAATGCAGTTTGAAAATACAAAGAAACTTTTTTGTTGATTGTGCTGATACGATTTAAATTCCCAAGAAAATAATTACACCTTTGATTAAATCACCAGCAGAGACCACATATACTTACGACAAGCATTACTACAAAAAGTCATTGTGTTTTTGGAATCCGCAGGTTTTATTTCATAAACTGGATCTCTGGAATTGGTTAGTCTTCCTTTCTTAACTGTACCAGAATATATAACTAATGCACCACTAATGCACACTTCATTTTTATGCATGTAAAATATATTCCTTCAATTTAAGATTGAAGGGATGACAAGACAGAGACAAATGTTGGCACATCGCAGGTATTGTAATCAATAATTTAGTGGAGCTGATAGAAACGATATTTTAATGAGATCCAGAGCACTTCACATATCAGAGAAAACCTATGGAGAGAGTTTCCATTTAGTATTAATATGAAAATGCAATGTTCACTTTACATCAGTGCAGAGCAATCAATGCTTGTCTGGGGAAAACACACTTATTGTGTGTCTGTGTATATATATATTATATATATATATATATATACAGTGGTGCATATATATATATGTTTATATATAGACATTTAAATGTGTGTGTTGCACCACTGCGCTACGATACTGTCAAAGCACGTACCTATTTCCTATAATAACCTGCTTTTAATCTCAGGAGTATTTAAACTTCGCTTTGATTAATTGTCACTGCTGAAGAGATGTCCATATCACGGGTCAAGACTTTTGTTTCTTAAAACATGTATGCACAAATTAGGTCTTGTTTCTAATCAGTAAAACTAATTTTGTATGAAGTGACATAAAAGAATCCCTTGAATTTAAAACAAAACTTGCATTTCTATTCAAGCACAATCCCGCCTGAATGACCAGCTCATTAATTTGATCTTATCAGATGTGTTTAAGAGTAGAAACAGGCTAACTACAATACCGTTAGCAAAACAATTACCTATTGATACGCAGTATTGATATAACCGGCTATACAGATTCATCCTCATTGCAGCTGTCGTTTAGCTATAGCGTTAATTTGCACTTACTGTTTCTAGACAAACCAGAAAGAAAACGAGACTATTTGAAGCTAACATCTACTTCAGTGCAGTGGACATCAACTGATCCGTATTCCCCGGGGTTTCACTTCCATTTCCAGCCCATTATGTCATCGGTTATTGACAAGCAAGTGTATACTCAGTTACGCTCATAGCGAGAGTTTGAGTGAGTCCAGTTTGAGAGCGCACACACACACACACACACACATTGAACGTGTGTTTCAAATATCTGATCATTGTTAGCAGGGGTTGGTGTCACTCAGCAGGAAGTCTTCAGAGGGGAATGAGCTCCGACTATCTCTCCTGCGCAGCACAGAAAAAGAAACGGCTTCAACCACTCCCTACGTTTCTTTGACTCTCCTTTCTGCTCGCACTAGTCCACCCATCCAATTATATCTCATTGTGGCTGAGCATTCACATCCCTCTCAATCCCCTCTCATTCATGGATTTCATTTTCCCACACCTTCCTCTTCCTCTCCTTAATGTTTCCATCCTTGTTATTCCATCTACCTCTTCTCTGGCTGTTTTCAAAGCTGGCTTTATTCCCCTGTATAGCTCCAGACATGCGAGAGACCACCTGCAGCAGAGCAGGTGAAGCTTTTGTGCTGACAATTCAACATGTGAAATACACACAAGCGTTTTTTTCCCCCTCTTCCTATACAGTACGTATGTGTGTGTATTTTGGAGTTATACTTGCAAAATGACTTCGACCGCTCCTAGAAATGACTAAAAACTCACTGGAGAATAAGCTTCTAATATTCAGCTCCATGGCTCAGGAGAAAATCATACAATAGCGAGAATTGTTTAACTATCCTGAGCATGGGTAAAGATTTTCGGTCCTCCAGGGAGGGAGAGATGCTTGCACAAGCAGATTTACTGCTCCGTATTGACTCAAGACTTGAGAACCAGCCTCTGCCGCAATAAAAGGAGAGTGAGGGAATCTTATCCAGCCAAATTTAAATTAAATGTAGATAGAGGTCACGTTTGCTAAAAAAAAAAAAGAGTGAAGAATGCAATGGAGAATGTTTTTTTTCATATCTGTGAGGACCTTTTTTTTTTTTTTTTTTAACACTCACTTGACATCACTCCCTGACAATTCTTTTTTATTTTCGATAGCAGACTGTATAAAACGACAGTGCTTTGATGTTTAAATGAGGTTACAGAACAAGCTACTGAACTAGAAACACGTTCTGCTTCTGCAATTGTTTTGTTCTGCAACTCCACACAGTGTTAGAAAACACACTGTTTGCTAAAAAAATAAATACCCTGCACCACAACCTGCATCATGCTACGGCTGAAACTTTTGCTATTACATGGAAAACAAAAAGCTGTCTGGATCCCAAGCTAATTCCTAATCCAATGAAAACAGTAATGCAGCTAAACAGCATTTACCAGCGCTAGTACATGCAGTCAGCGGCCAAAACACACACACACACGGGTGCATGACACACAAATGAACTTCACAAACATGCTGTACAATATGTGGAGATCAGGAACGAATAGTTTGAGTTATCACAGAAGTGGCGAGCAATTTAAAAATAAAATTGTATTCAATTTAAATGATCTACATAAAAGAAGAATTAAGTGTTTTCACACGCTTAAAGATCTTTAAGTGAAATGTATGATTTAAAAAAGAAGTGTGTGTAATGACTTACACATTAAATTTCATTTTCTCGTAAAAAAATACATTAGACTTTTCTATAACTGTAAAATGAGTAAGTTAAATTTTTCTAAAACACACTTTCTTTTCACTATATTGTTTCTTTTAACAATTTTTTTTGTACATAGACTGCAGTCTGAGACGAGGCACAGGTGAGGAATACGACACAAAAGAACGAAGACCAAAAAAGCGAAGAAACAAATCTTGTTACAATTCACAATCTACAAGATGTGACGTGCCGTGTGTGGCTACCATTTCAGCAGGTGAATAAAAGCAACAAAAAAAAGGCAAAAGGAATAACGAATGGGATCCTGTAGAATCCCTGAGGATGTGATAACTCTATCAGAATCTGTCTGTATTATTTGGGAGTGAGTCATACTAAATTTGATAGATGAGAACAAGTCTGATTCTTTCATTCATTTTTTTTTAAACTCTTGCAGCAACCAACTTCGTAAAAAAATCTGAAATCGCTGAAACAAAATAATAATATTGAAACCGTAACAAACCCCTGCTAGCGTCTCGACTGCGACGAGCCTGATATGACAGATATTTGAGAGACGTTTCTCACAGCTAATCAATTACGGGTGTACACAAAAACAAGCCCTGACATCTTGTCGATGACATCTGTTCAAAATCAGATGAGAAATTAAGAAGACGCTCAAACGCGCAAGCATTTACAGGATGAATTCTTAAATACGCCTTATTTGTATGCACAGACACACATGTACACACACAGCGAACGGCGTTGGGACAGCAGAGGCCCGGACAGCTGGTGTTGTGTGTGTGTTTGCCAGGACAGCGACTGTTAAGGTGATGAGTGAGGAGCGATTTGGTAGCAGCATGAGGCAGGTTATCTCTCAACAGCCTTATCATTCTTTATATCTGAGTAATAACACACCGTCTAGAGGAAAGTAGCAGTCTGCCATCGCACACGCCACCCGTAGTAAAGCATACACACGCAGCCAAAAACAATCACCGCAGCCCCTCACGTGCCACCCAATTTCCAAGCACCTTCAGAAAAGTCAGCCAACCCACATTTACTAGAACGGACTAATTCAGTGACATCTGTCTACGTTCAGTCAGTCATTCAACAATCCATAGCTCACAAAAAGAAAACACACAACTTCTGAAACAGAGAGCACTTATTAAGCACTAAGAATGTCAATACAATACGGTCAAACTTCATTACAGTCGTGGGTATTTGAAAACCTTTCAACAAAACGGTGTGAATTTTTGAATGAAAAACAGTTTTAACAGTGGAAGCAATGTGTGATTGACTCCAGGTAAAAATTTTTATATATGTATATAATACATATTTAGAAATTTAAAAAAGACCAAAATTAAAAATATATTTATATTATAAATGTATTAATACATTTATATTAAATATTATAAATATATATTTATAATATAAATATTAAAAAATGGAAGAAAAAAAAAAACATGCACAAAAAAATTATTNAGTATAGTATATGGAATAAAAAACAGCATTCAAATTTGACACTGCAAAAACTCACAGCATGAATGAAAAGATGGGAACAGAGAAAGGATGACCCCTGCCGAGGGCTTTGAGGGAGGAGGGATATGAGGAGGAGGGGGTGAACACAATGCTAGCACGTGTCACCCGCAAGTAGCAGAAGAAGAAGAAGAAGAAGAAGAAGAAGGAAGAGCAAGCGCAAGACGGAGGGATGGGGATTGCCTTACCTCAGGTAGGTAGAGGAACGCAGGGGGACACTGGAGAGAGTGAGTTAGCATCCCTGAGCCGGAGAGCAGAAGACAGCCTGTGTTGGCCATTGAGCACAGCATGTGGTAGCGGGACGTTTTGCGCATTAAGCTGGGAGATCCTCTCTCTCTATCTCTCCCTCTCCCTCTCTCTCTCTGAAACCTTCACTCTGCCTCTACTCCTTCTTCTTCTTTGTTTAGTGCAGAAGTCTTTTTGATTCTATCTGGCTCTTTTGCTGTTCTTTCTCTGGACTGTGTCTTTTTCTCAGCTGTTCTGGAGGTGGGCTGAACGCGGGCGTGTGAGTCGTCTGAACGGTCCTGGGCCCTCTGTCATCAAGGCTCGGCTGCGCACTTTCACTTACACTCTTACACACACGCACACACACATACAGAAGCCAATGTGAGCCCTCGGAGAGAGAAAAGGGGAGGTTCTGCAAGAGCGAGGCAGAGCAGGAGGAGGAGGAGGAAGGGAGAGATGCTGAGAGGGAGGAGGCAGGAGTTCCCGGGGGTATTCAAAGATCAAACAGACCCACTGTAGAAAATGAAGGGAATGTATAATGACATCACAACAGCTGATCTCGGCCATTAATTGGCGATCTCCGCAGCACCGCGCGCGTCTTTTTCCTCGCGTAACAGAGAAGACGACGACTCGCAAAACATTTGATTTGCTTTTGATTATCTTTCCATTAATTACTCACTCTAATCACCAGACTTCCTGTAAGAACTAAAGAAAATGACACCTGAATACTCAGCTTTTGTTTAAAGAATAAACAAAGGGGTTTGTTAGTAACAATGTTATTTAAACAATTACTCAATAATTTAAGGTAATGCCAGTCTTGTTTGAAGGCTGTGGAGAATGAGACAGTTTTAGGCTGGACTGGGATATGTGTTGGGTTCATTTAGGGTCTTTGGGGGGTTGATCTATTTCCCTTTGGATGCAGACACACCAGATGTGCCCCCATTATGGGGCAGCAAACCCCCACCGACGAACCGTACTACAGCCGCCAAACACAACCACGCAATCCCATCCACAACGTCCTTTGGTGGACCTTTATCGCTTTTAATAGGGTCTTTTTTAGTTCAGAGGAATATATAGTGTGGAATGAGGTACAACAGTGAAAAAAAAACATTTAGCTGCTTTGATTTTAACATAAAAAACTCTGACCTTACATTGAATCCTGATTTACTGATCTCTCAGGTAAGAGTTATAATTGTGATTTGTACAGTAAGTCTGTTTTATGGTTTTCTTAGTAATTAAATTGTAAATGATGGTCCGAGTGCTATAAATTTCTGTTGCAAGTCAAACTTTTCAGAGCCTAAATAACTGACAGTGATTCAACAGAGCTTTGTTTTACTGAATTAATATTAGTTAATAAAATTATTAAATATAAGTTTTGTAGGTAGGTCATAGTATAATAATAATAATAAATGAGTAAAACATTTTCAGATATAAAAATCTAATTTTTAATAATTTACTGGCAACTTCACCACCTCCCCGAAAAGAAACAGTACAGTACAGTACAGTACAAGTAACACATTTTTATTAAAATTATGTCCGCCTAAATTATTTTTTTTAAATTAAGAGGTATTTGAGAGATATCGTGTTTTTTTTGTGTTTTTTTTTAAATCTGAGAGTCATTTGCTGATAAATCATCATATGATATAAAAATGATATTTTAGCAAGTGATAAAAAATGCCTGTTCGAACTGATAAAAATGTGCTTGAACTGTAAAAAATGCTGGTTTAAAAATAACCCAAGTTGGTTTAAAGATGGACAAACCCAGTGATTGGGTTGTTTTGACCCAGCAGTTTGGTTAAATGTTTGATCCAACCTGCTGGGTAGTTTTATTTAACCCAACTATTGTTTAAAAATGACTATATTGCTCACTTATAATGAACCCAGAATAGGTTGGAAATGAACATTTATTAATGTTTAATAAATGAACATTTATTAATTAGTTTAACCTGTTAGCGTTCCACCTTTCAAAAGAGACCAAAACCATGCATATACTCCAAATGGTTCAAGAACAGCATGTAATTTACTTTGGGTTTTTAGGCATTTCAGGCACATTTTACAGGAATGCTAAGGTGTTAATAAATAATAATTAAATAATAAACATTTACTATTAATAAATGTTCACTTTTTGATTATTATTGTTGCCTCTAGTAATTTTGTGTCGGATTTTTTAATTTCCAACCTATTTTAGGTTAATTTTAAGCCAGCCACATAGTAATTTTTAAACAATAGTTGGGTTAAATAAAACTTCCCAGCAGGTTGGTCAAACATTTAACCCACCCGTTGGGTTAAAACAACCCAATCACTGTGTTTGTCCATTTTCAACCCAACTTGGGTTGTTTTTAACCCAGCATTTTTATATCCAGGCATTCAAGCAAAACTGAACTTCTATACTGAGAATCAAAGTGAAAACACATTTTTATTCAATACTGATATAAAGTCTTAGATATTAACCCCTTCACATGACTCTTACTAACACATAAATCGCTTGTAACATAAGCATGCAGTGGACATTGTCATTTTTACCACAGAGAGCCTTAGCGTAGATGAAAGTGTGCATATTATTGTGCGAAAGCTTATAAACTCTCCTTTATAGTTTAAATGAGATGTTTAGCCAATTTAAGGTGCAGAAATGGATCTTTGCGGCTTCTTTTTATTCTGCTTCTTTGTCTTAGCGTGCTGTCACTACCCTGTTAACAGTGCTAATAGAAACTGATGAGACATTAGCTTTAATGAGCTGAGTGAGCTAAAGAAATAAAGATGAGTTCAGTGGACAATCATTTTCACCAAAGCTATCTGACCATAATACCAGTGGACAGCCACAAACACTCATTAGTACTAAAGGTCTCTATGTCCATTTCAAGTCTACACTCATAATGTTCAAGCACTAAAGTATACTAAAGTAGAGATTACACTCTAATACAGTGAGAGAAATTGTCAGCTATAGATAAAACGCCAATAAAAACTTCTCAACGGAAGCTAAACTGTTGCTCACCTTGTGAAATTATGATTCTTTACATGCTGAGAGTCTAAAAAATACATTACATTTAAAAACAAAATACATAGAAATAGATTTAAAAACAAATAATACAATGCTGAAATGATCTTCACACATGATGGATAAACATCTCCAAGAAGGTAAAAAACCTAAATATGTTACAGCTTGGATTTTTCACATTGCCATTTCTACAAGCTCCATTTGCAGCTGTAAAGACACTCAATCAGCGGGGACAACTGTAAGATCCCCGTTGGCACAGAAACATCAGTGCGGATGAGCGTAATGACATAAGATTTCAGACTGTATCAATCAAACCACACACCGCTACTTCAAAGCCATTCAGGTGCTGTGACTACCCCAAAACACACCCCTCCACCAGTTACAACAAATCACTTGCAATCACAGAAAGTAGATTGTGGATGTGAGCCAGGATGGTTCATGCATTCTGGATTTTCTTTTCTCTTATTTATGAGTCCATACATCCCATAGGAAAGAAAAAACACACAAATTAGATATTTTTAAAGGGACAGTCCACTCAAAAATGAAGATTCTGTCATTTATTCACTCTCAAATCATTCCAATTCTTTATATTCCAAACAACATCGGACCCCATTGACTTTCATTTTATGGACAAAAGAGGATATTTTCAAAATATCCTCTTTTGTGTTCCACAGAAGAAATCAATCATACAGGTTTGGAACCACATGAAGGTGAGTAAATGACGACAGAATTTTTACTTTTGGGTGAACTATCCTTTTAATTTTTGCACAGCGAAAATTCTCAGCTAAGATTCCAAAGTCTGCAACAAAAGTCATAGATTTCAATATGTATTCACACATTTCTCATCAAATTCATCCAAGACCAAATCATCTGAAATGTGATATCATTCTCTCATCTTTTGTCTTTTACTGTAAATCAAGAATTGTATAATTTGCCTTTTTAAGAAACATCCAAAAGAAAGCTGCCACTCAAATCAAACATAACCAAGATCTCCTTTAAATCACCTAAGCTATAAAAGAGCAATCCCTGAGTATTAAACCTCCCGCCGAGATGCGTTTTGGTGGATTTCCTCAGATAAAATCTTCATAATCAATTATTTAGCATACATATATGTCGATCAATGGCGTATGTTGGTCGTACCCTTGCAATTTTCATGTTCTCCTGTGCAAATGAGGACAGAGGTATTTTATCATGTCTGTCATGTCATTTATAATCTTTGTAAAGATGCCTCTCCGAAGTTCATCGGGAAGTCTGAGATTTTTCTGACTTTATTTTTTCTCAACTCATCCTTATGAGAACTTAAATGCCCTGTGACATTGAGAACTTCAAAGCGGCACTGCTGTAACTTCAAAGACGGTTTGAACTCTTTTTTTCAGCCTCCCTGTGACAGAGAACGTCTTGTTTACTGACACAATGCAAAAAGCCCAGCACGAAAGATGGG